>CATKHJ010764948.1:0-15325 GCA_949750685.1 Vernicia montana | reverse complement strand
TATGTGACACGTGCATGAGCATTATTGATAGAATGACATTAGGACACCAGGTTGGTATATTGGTTGGTATCACTCACTGAGCTGAGGCGCTCATTCCTGTCTCACTACTTTTTTTTCAGGTTGCAGGATGAGTTGTTACTGTTGAGTTTCCTTGCCATCTCCTCCGGCAGTGGATTTTGTAAACATATGATGTGTGTAATAAATTCTAAAATATTCGCAATTATAGTAAGCTTTGTTTGTGTTTGTATAATTATGTGTGATGTCAGCATTATGTGATAAGATAATTTGCTGACTTATGAGATAGTCTGCTGAACAGAAACCTGATGAGATATGAATGATTGATATGTTATGTGTTGACACATGTTCTGTTAGCAGGTGAGCCCCTACCCTTGAGATATGATTATGTGATAAATTCTTTCATAATATGATATGTTTCTTGATAGTATGATATGTCAGGCTGACTACGAGTTCTGGAAGCCTTAAACTTACCCGTTCCCTAGTGCCGGTCACGTGCCTATGAGTCGGGTCGTGACATTATAGGTTCACTTTATATTGTCGTTTTTTATGATAAAATCTATTGATTAGGTATGTATATGTTTGTTTTCATAAATATGCTTTTATGTTTTAATAATTTTTATTAAATTTCTTGAAATAATATTTGAAAAAAATAAACATTTTTTATTATTTTATATTTGAATTCACGAAAAATTATTTTATTTATATTTTATGATTTAAGATCAAAATCATTCACTAAATAAGAAAATTATGATGACTTTTTTATGGTTAAAAAAAATAATGGTGACTTTTTAATGCAAAGATAAAATATAAGTGGGATGAATAAAAGAATTATTATAAGTCTATTTTCATTACGTAGTACTTCAATAAGTTCAAATTAATTTAATCAAATAGATGGATGGATTCACAATTATTTTTCTTTTTATGTTAATATGAATTGCAATATTTATTTATTATTATTAAATAATAATATTTACCCTTGCAGTATACGAACATACAAACTAATTTAAAAATATTTCAAAATGACTAAGAGTTTGAGATTTACTTATATTAATTTAAAATTAAAAAAATATATAATATTTTGTAAAATATCATAAATTTAAAAATTGATATAGACACAATGAAATCATTTAAAATATATGTGAATATAGTATTATATATTCATACCTGCTTCTATAAATTGTTTACAAAATGCATAAAAATATATGTGTGATCATCTCACAATTGAATAAAATTTAAATAATATATTTACTTGACAAATTACTACTAACAATTCTTCATTTTTTTTTTTTTTTAATATCCAATTGCATCACCATTTCGGCATTGCTTACCGACTTTGGGTGTTGTTCAAGAGCTCAAGCCATGGTAGGCAAGGGAAGGTGATAGTTAGGAATGTTTTTATTTTTTCCATTATAATAATTTAACCAAAAGTGCCAAGCGGTTAAGAAAGATGAGTTAGTTAGGTAGGAATGTGTTTTCCATGCAAATGAAAAAAATATATATATATTTATATTTTATAAGAAATGAAAAAGAAAATAAACTGTGTTCCTTTAAACGTCGCCGCATCATAATTCTGTCATTCAATTAATCACAAGATTCCAAACTCCCTGTTTTGAATAGAGTTAGCGCAAAAACCATAATTTCTTCGATACAAACCAAGTTGCCTCCCTCGCTCCCCACCATTCTCTTTAATTCCGCCTTCTTAGCCCTTTCCTTTCCGCCAAATTTAGCGGCGATTTCTCCAACCTCATTAGACAGAAGGCGACAGGGCTCAACCTCTTTGTCCCTCTCTCCGCCACATTTAAACCCCAAAACAAGTTTCTTTCTCTCAGCAGACCTCTCTCTAGAACAACTTCTCTGCATAATGGCTCAAGTGGTTGCAACCAGATCGATTTACGGTTCATTGTTGTGCCCTAGCTCTGGATCCGTACAAGACAGAGTAGATAAGCTAAAGCCTTCAAGTTTTGCTTCGAAAGTATTGGGACGGGAAGATAACAAGTGGGAGAAGAACACCCTCAAAGTTGCCCATAGAAGTCAAATCATGGCTGCTAAGAGATCCGCACAGCCCGAAGTTATTCCCGTCTCCCCCGAGGATGTACCACAGGTCTATACTATTTTTACACTTTGCTGTTTCGTATTGCTTGTGTTTATGTAAATGTGTGATCACTAAAGCGACTTGAGATCTTAAATTTCTATGATTTTATTCTTTCGGTGATAATACTAAAATTAATTAATCAAATTGCTTTTCTTGCTGAGTAAATGCCATTTTTTTACTCTAGTATCCATTAGCTTAATGAGTGAACCTGCTATAGATGTTCAAAATTTGTGCTATTTCTGGATTATGGTAGTTTGTTGGTGAATAATTGACTGGAAATTGACATTCATGAATTAGCTTCTTCTTCTTCTTCTTCTTCTTCTTCTTTTTTTTTTTTTTTTTTTTTTTTTTTTTAAATCAGAGAGAGGAGCAGGTTATGCATTTACAGCAATTAGGCGACACATCAGTGGGTGTGTGGTCCAAGCCCACAGTTAGACGCAAGACAAAGATTGTTTGCACTATCGGTCCTTCAACCAATACCAAGGAGATGATATGGAAGCTGGCGGAGGCTGGAATGAATGTTGCTCGATTGAATATGTCTCATGGAGACCACGCATCTCATCAGAAAGTGATCGACTTGGTTAAAGAATATAATGCACAGTCCAAAGATAATGTCATTGCTATCATGCTTGACACCAAGGCAGGTTCACTTCATATTTAAACTGCTATACTGCTTTGCTCCAGCTGGCAAAGACCAGATACTTGGAACCTGATTTCTTTAAATGGAGTTACCAGTAGCATTTCTAGTCAGTCAAAGACTAGTGATCACCTGTTTTTGAATTATGAACCTTCTGTTCTGAGATTACTACTGATTATAATGGAACCTTGTAATGGTAATAAACTGTTATACTAAACACTGAAAGCAACCAGAATGGATTTTTTGCCATGCATTTGACTGGAAATCGCCCAACAATCTTAGAATAATGTAATTAATACAAATGCACATGCTTAAAATAAGCAAATTTTTTTGTTAATAAATGAAATCGTGTGATATGAACTTGTAACATGATTTTGTGTCTGTCTCTTAAATAATACCCACATACTTATTTTTTTGAATTTTATTTGTATCAGGGTCCTGAAGTCAGGAGTGGTGACTTACCTCAACCAATCACGTTAACACCCGGACAGGAGTTTACTTTTACAATCCGTAGGGGGGTTGGCACTGCTGATTGTGTCAGTGTTAACTATGATGATTTTGTTAATGATGTAGAAGTTGGTGACATGCTTCTTGTTGATGGTACGTGACATGATCTTTTCCATAAATTTTATTTATTGGTAGAAGATACAATGATTGGATCATCATCTCCTGAAAGAAGGAATACTTAATTTTCATGATCATTCTGCTGTAAGCGATTATCTGTATGTCTCAATAAATGAAGTCTCCCCCTAGCAATAAATATGTTACATCAATATGTATTTATCTACTGGCAACTGGAAGTTGTCTCACTCTCTCTCTCTCTCTCTCTCATGCATGGCTTGCAAGACTTTTCTTTCTCTTTTTGTTGGGTCTAGTGGGGAGGGGGGGCTTTTCTTTTTGGTAATGAAATTGCTGAAGATAGAATATTGTGAGGTAGATTATATCACAGGTAACTGATCACAGATTATCATGGAAAGAGAGTGGAAAATTTTTCATGTGATGAATCTGATTTTGCTTCCATTTGATTAGGCTTCTTGCTTCCAAGCTTAAATGTCATAAACTTTTAGGCCTGGAAGCTGGTTTAAAGTCTTAGCTGAGAAGTATCTATCATCGTGGAAACAACAGCTTCTTAACTTGTGATCAGGATTTTCTACAAATCTAGATGTCTTAAAATTATAGAGGGGAATGGTAATTCAATACAAAGGTTTATTAAATTATTAATTAAAGGAAAGCTTTTTTTTTTTTTTTTTGAAAGTTTTATAATTTTCCCCCTTTGCTCATTGAATGAAGCTTTGAAACAGGAAAAGATTTCTTGTTATGAATTATATGCTTTTCTGACTCTTGATCTATGGTACAGGTGGTATGATGTCATTGTCAGTGAAGTCCAAGACAGAAGACTCAGTGAAATGTGAAGTTGTTGATGGAGGAGAACTCAAGTCTAGGCGTCATCTGAATGTTAGAGGAAAAAGTGCAACACTGCCTTCCATCACTGGTTGGACCTTGAATTACCATTGATATCAATTATTTATTTATTCCCTAAAGCTTTAGGTTTTTATTTCCATTTTTTGTCCCAAGGTAAGGGGTTGTTTTTGCAAATGTACTTATTTGTTTACAATATTTTCCTGCAGAAAAAGATTGGGATGACATAAAATTTGGAGTGGACAATGGAGTTGACTTCTATGCTGTTTCCTTTGTTAAAGACGCACAAGTAGTTCATGAATTGAAGAATTATCTGCAAAGTAATATCTGCTTTTGACCAATATTTACAAAATCAATTGGATTCACATGCATGATAATCTAACCAAATTTAACATGCATGATGTTTTTTCTCCTTCCATTTTGGCAGGCTGTGGTGTAGATATACATGTGATTGTAAAAATTGAAAGTGCAGATTCTATCTCAAATTTGCATTCAATTATCACAGCTTCTGATGGGGTAATAACCTAAATCTTTGCATATCATCTTTTAGCTGCTAATATATTTAATGGAATTTTTTGGATGTGGTTTTGATTTCTGAACTGTGTTGATTAATTGAGTTTTTTTTTTTTTTAAAATATAAATTTTGAGCTTGGTTTACTTGTATATGGAGTAGAAGTTAAGAGTTTCAAACCCTGAAACAAGAATGCTTGCTTGTTGTTGAGGACAACACGATATCACCGGTGACCAGAAATGTCATAATATTACATACATTTATATTTTTTGTGTGTATGACTGCATGAATGTATGACATTTCTAACGTCTATATGCTTTCAAAAATCTCTTTGTTCTGGTGTTGATATAACCAGAATTTTTTGGATCACATTTGGTGTGAAGCATTCTACATCTTCCATAATATTTGCGTTGAATGTAATATGTGCCCTTCTTGTTTAGGCAATGGTTGCAAGAGGAGACCTTGGTGCAGAGCTCCCCATTGAGGAGGTTCCACTTTTGCAGGTAGTTTTGTTTCTTAGAGAGTGATGACAAGATGGCATCATTGTCAGCAGCAATTATATTAATGTGGACATGAAGTGATTTCTATTTCAAATTGTAGGAAGAAATAATCAGACTGTGCCGGAGCATGGGGAAAGCTGTTATTGTGGCAACAAATATGCTGGAAAGCATGATCGTTCATCCAACTCCAACCAGAGCAGAGGTATCGGACATTGCCATTGCTGTTCGTGAGGGTTCTGATTCAGTCATGCTTTCTGGAGAAACTGCTCATGGAAAGTAAGTTGGTTTTTGATGGTCTAGATACTGTAAGTGCAATTGTGGGTTAAAAAATTCCAATGAAGAAATTTCACGAATTGTGTCCTTGCAGATTCCCATTGAAAGCTGTGAAAGTTATGCACACAGTCTCACTACGAACTGAAGCAACCATAACTGGTGGTGCAATGCCACCAAATCTTGGTCAAGCCTTCAAGGTATCTAACATTACATCAGTCTTTTTTCTTCTATCATTTGTTTGGTTTCATTTGATTGTCAATCATTACGAACTTGTTTTCTGTAGAACCACATGAGCGAGATGTTTGCATATCATGCAACCATGATGTCAAACACTCTTGGAACCTCAATTGTAGTCTTCACCAGGACTGGCTTCATGGCTATATTACTGAGCCATTATCGACCTTCTGGCACTATTTTTGCCTTCACAAACGAGTAAGTTTCATGTGTCCCTGAATTTCAAATTTGTTACTGTTCAGCTACTCTGGTTCTTACCTGAGGTAAAGCTACATTTTGATACTGGATCTTATGAGGTTGTAAGCATTAAAAACAGTAATCACTCTTTGATACACTCTTTTGCTCATTGACCCGGACTAGGGGCATAGTTATATTATTCTGTTTGAGTTTTGATATTTCAATGTGTGAATATATTAACTTCTGACTTAATCACTTACTAAGGTTTGATTCTGTTAGGACTGCATTGATCAGTCATTTATAAGAAATTATAGCTGCTTCTCAATGGAGTAAAAAAAATAGTCTCTGCAACAGTTGAAGGTTTCTGTTGAAGAGGCATTTTAGTTTGTGTTTGACTAATTACATGACTTCAACTGCCATACAGGAAGAGAATACAACAGAGACTGGCTTTGTACCAAGGAGTATGCCCCATATACATGCAGTTTTCAGATGATGCCGAGGAAACTTTTGCAAATGCCTTATCAGTGCTCAAGGTAAATTTTCATATGACAGTTCCATCAAATCTTTCCTAATTAGCTAGCAATTGAGGTGTACTAACATAAAGGAAATTTTGGTTTGTTCCCTGGAGGTATCTAGTTGGATATATTCATGACTTGGGGAGGTTTATGGGACGTATTAGGCCTAAGGATCTAATCTTTCTTTTGATAAGAATCATACTGACATTAATGAGACAGTACTTTATGACCAAGGATTTCTGTGATTCTGTCATTAGTTGAACAGTAGATCTGATCTTTGATCGGCATTCTCTGAAGAATAAGTGCTTCCTGCCTTGGCTAATGATGGTTCTTGTCGCTATTTTAGCTTTATTTTGTTAGGCTAATGATATTTTTCTTGGTTTTAATTCACAGAATCAAGGGATGGTAAAGGAAGGAGAGGAAGTTGCACTTCTTCAGAGTGGCAGACAGCCAATCTGGCGGTTCCAATCTACTCACAATATTCAGGTCCGGAAAGTGTAGGCATGGAGAAAGATAATGAACTTATTATGGCCCTCAGATGAGCATAAATTATGGAGTTCTTATGTGTACTCTAGGGATTTGAATTCCATCGTTTTAGCTCGCTGTGTCCACTTCCTAGGTTTTAACTGGATTACTTTTTAAATGATTTATGTTATTTTAGCCTTTTCTTTTCCCCTGATAATTCAGGCAAGTGTTGTATTGTTTAGAACAAGCAGTTGAATGAAAATTACAGCCCAGGTGAGTCAGCTTTTGGAAAATTGGACATTTTTCAAACCTAGGCCTAATCCATGAACAGGTATAGCATAGCTGCAAACGAGTACATGTTGAAAAAATTATTAACAACAATCGGTGGTAATTACAAGCTAAGATACGCCCAGATTTTGCTGGCAAAAGACTAATTAATTTGGTTTTATTATTATTATTTATCAAGCACCTGTTAAAGCGTGCTTTTATAATATCATTATAAAAAAAAAATAATAATAATAAGGGTGGAATTTAATTAAAAAAAGAAGAAAAGAAAAGTCAACATAAAAGATGTGGATACTCATTTTATTGAATTTGTCAAGCAAATTAAAGACTGATTATACTGCTTAATACATTTTAGATAATGGTCCACATCAATTTAGACCAAAACAAAGCAACAAACTTAATTCAATTCAAAGTGTCATACACTTTTCAGAACAGAAGAACTATATCCATTCTTATCATCATAAAACTTTGACCAAAGCATAATACCTCCATACTTAGGTGATTTCTTTATCTCGGGAAGAATTTGAGAAGTCAAGACATCCGGCGGAACATATCCACTTCCGGCTGCCTCAGGAGCTGCCGGCAACCCGAGAAATAATTTTCCAGCATTTATAGATGTGGTCCATCGATTCCAAGAATTAACAATATTATTAATGTTACCTGAAGTATACTGGCAAGGAGGATTGTTATAGAACTGAACCCAAACATAGTCAAAAAGACCTGTATTAAGAGCAGTTCCTAAGTTTCTATCAGGAAATGGACATTGAGGAGCTGCTGTTAAATAAACCTTGTTGTTTTTCTTACTATAATCAGATAAAAAACGTGCAAGATCCTCCCAATAAAGGGTAGAACCCTGCTCTATATCAAAATCAATACCATCCAAAACAGCATCGCCTAAAGGACGTGAAGTTGATTTTCCACCCAAGAAATTATTCCATAAATAGTCTGCTACATTTCTTGCATCGGCTTGAGAGGCCAAAGTGTAGCTTCCAATGCCACCGCCAAGAGAAAGCATCACTTTGATTCCTTTCTTTTGGCAACTCTTGATCCAATTACTCACAATTGTGCAAGCATTAGTAGCTGGATTGCAATGACCAGCAAGGTTAATTTCTGGGGTTTGACCATTGCCAAATTTGTTAAGAAAGGCTATGTTCACGTAAGAATATTTCCCTGTGGCACATGTTTGTTCTAGAGTTCCTTCGTTGCCGTTTTGGCCCCAATAAATGGCAATTCCACCGGCGTTGGAGGATATAATCAGTGAGAGTACTATTAGGAGAGGGAGGAGAAGGATTTTTGTAGTCATTATTGACAAAGTAAATGAACATTAATAGTTCAATAAAGCCTAAGGGATGGTCCCTTCTTATATAGAGTATTATAGGGAAATTAAATAACAAGCACCAAACAAAACTTAAAAAATAAAAGGATAAACGCTGAATTTTCCTTGTAGTTATTATTGACAAAGTAAATGAATATTAATAGTTCAGTAAAGCCTAAGGGATGGTCCCTTCTTATATAGAGTATTATAGGGAAATTAAATAACAAACACCAATCAAAACCTAAAAAATAAAAGGATAAACGCTGAATTTTCCTTATAGTCATTATTGACAAAGTAAATGAATATTAATAGTTCAGTAAAGCCTAAGGGATGGTCCCTTCTTATATAGAGTATTATAGGGAAATTAAATAACAAACACCAAACAAAACCTAAAAAATAAAAGGATAAACCCTGAATTTTCCTTTAAATTTTATTTTCATGTCTAATTAGGTCCAAAATGGTATTTTAGTCCAATTTCACCCAAACATTTTATTTTATGAGCAAATAGGTCCAATTTTCCTCTGAGTGTAGTGCGTGCATTACACAATCAAAATTAAAAAAAAAAAAAGAATTAATTGAAATTTAAAATTGAGTAACAATAACAGGTAAAATCCCCAAATTAATCCATCTGAAATCCCTAAATTCAATTTTAAGCCTAGTTTGCTTCAGTAAAGAGATTGTCAAATTGTAAAATCTATCGGGTTTCAAATTTGCATCAGAAGCAATTTTAGTAAGAGAAACGTCTATTAGTTTTTCGACGAGCATCAATGTCGGCGATCTCACATTGCGATCACCTTCCTTCTTTGCTTCAATTCCACTAACTATATTTCTCTCTTCGAGTCCATCCAACTAAACAAATTCATATAAAATGGAATTTTCCATTGAACCAAACCTTAACCCAACTTTGGATTACGATTAAAAGAAAATAAAGATAAAAAATTAGGGATCATAATTGTTACTTACACACTTACTCCATCTTCTTGTTATCTCTGCTAAAGTTCAAAATTGAAATAGAACCAAAAGATTAGCCATAGCTCTGCTGAAACCATAGAAGTTCTTCATCAATCAGTGCTTCTACGTTGGGTTCCTCGATTTCATGGGGCTTGAAATTTGGAATTTTGTTTGGATAGGGTATAGAGATATGCTTCTACGTAGGAGCTGTGGACGATGATAGAGACAGTGGATGACAAAGACGGTGGTAGCTAGAGGATTAGATCTAATAGAGAGGAGAAATGCTAGAATATTTGACTATTTTTTGTAAGGTAAGAGAAGCAAAGGGGAAGAGAAGGACTTGGCTTTTACTTGGTGGTGAGCGGTGGTGGTTGTGTTTAATATGTTTGTTGTTCTTAATAACCCGAATCGAAACCTTATTGCCGTTAAAGATCTAAAGCTCTTCTTTAATGGGAGATTTGAAATTATAGTCTCTCTTCTCTCTGCTAGCTTGCTCTCTTTCTTCTTCTTTTTTTTTTTGAAATTAATTATTTAACTGCTCATTTTCTATCTTTAGTTTATGTGAGACATGCTCCATGGACTGGTCAAAATTAGACCTATTTGCTCATAAAATGAAATATTTGAGTAAAATTAGATAAAAAGATCATTTTGGATATGATTGAACATGAAAGTAAAGTTTAGGGGGGAAATTAAGTATTTATCCAAAATAAAAGCAAAAAGTAGGACCACCAACATGGACTTAGTTTATATATATTCCTTTTTCATTGTTATGTATAGGGGTGAACATTCGGTCGGTTTGGTTTAAAATTAAAATTAAATTTTTTTTATAAATCGAACCGAATTGAAGTTTTAGTGAAAATCAAACCGAACCGAACCAAAAAAATTTGGTTTGGTTTTTTGATTTGACAATTTTTTTTCTTTTTGTTATAATAAACTATATATATATATATATATATATATATATATATATTTTATATATATTATTAATAATATATTATATATAATATTAAAATTATTATATATAATATAATATATTGTATATATATATATATATATATAATATTTACATAAATATATTAAAAATATAAATATATATTAAAATTTCAGTCGGTTCGGTTCAAACCAATTTTTTTTTTTATAAAAACTGAATCGAATCGAAATTTAATTCAGTTTTCTTTTTTAAAAACCAAACCGAACCACTAAAAAAACTGAGCCAAACTGAATTGAACTAGTCAATTCGATTCGATTTTTTAATTTCAGTTCGGTTTTGCTCACCTCTAGTTACATAGCCGAGTTAATTGACTTGATTTGGTTTTAAAAAAGGCTCAAATTAAGGCACTGTTCGGAATAAATAATGTTTAAGAATAAAATTCAATTCAGTTAGTGATAGAATTTATGTACTTAAAATAAATTTTAAAATGATAAAATTAATTTAAATTTTATTATTTGAAATAATTGAAAAGAAAAAAGAATGTAGTTATTCTATAATTTTATCCTTATATAGAAAGAGTCACATTTAATTTAAATGAGTGTATTTTAAATTTTTAATAATATAATTTATTAAATGAATTGAATTTTTACAAAATTCTTCTATTTTGGTATGATTTCATTTCTTTTAAAATAATTTCTTTTATTTTTTAAAGTCAAAAAAATTGAATTCTATTAGATATATCTTTTTAAATATGAGAATTGATAAAATAAAATTTAATTAAATTAAATTCTTATAAAATTTAAGTTTTTAAATTGGAGGTAAAGGAGTGCGAAGACATGCGACACCCACTACTTAAGAAATTTATTCATGAAAGGCAAATTGTCAACTAAAAATAGTGAGTCAATATGCAATTAGGTTATGGGTATGTATGGAACCGCAAAGAGGGTGTTTGATTTGCAAGTAATTCATAGGATCACTATTAGTGGCTCGATAATTAACACCGCCATAGATATATGGTGGATTCTGACTTAGCCTTATAGGTTTTATTATCCCCGAAGTCAAAAACCAAGCCAATGGCTTACGGCCTTAGGCATAACTATAACGTTGGAAGATGTCATCAACCATAAAGCTAAAAAGCTAATCTTTTCATCCATTGCCATTTAAAGATTTCAATTTTAATAAAAAAAAATATTTGTAATTGAAGGGAAGATTTTAATATGTTTGTCACTGGCCGCCGACATAGGGAGACCAAGGACGCCATGGCCATTTAGTTCCAAAATATCTCCATTAGTATTAATAAATAGTTTACATATTATTATGTGTGGTCTCCTTAAAAAAAAAAAATCATAATATATAAAATATCTGTCATTTTTTAAAATTATTTATTAAAATTCTAACTGAATTTTCAGCCCATCAATTTTATTTTATTACATTTAAATTTTAAAAATTCATTTAGTCTTCTTTTATTTAGCGAAAAATATTTTTCTAAAAAATATTTTTTGTATTTTCTGATATGTATATATATTTTCTGTGTTGGGAATTTACACAGTATTTAATTTATTTGGATATGTAAATAAGATTGGACAATAAAAGAATATCAAATAAAGAGAACACAAAATTTAATGTGGTACGGCGTAAGTCTACGTCCACGGGCGAAAGAGATAAAAATTTACTAATAACTCAAATGTGATACAAGACAAAAAGAAAATAATTCTCAATCCCAAAACCCAATACACTCAATATTCTTAACCTCTCTTATACAAAACATCAAACAACAAATTACAAAATTAGGATCAAAATTTATTGTAATAAAAGAGAGAGATCACCCAATAATAAGAGAATTATAATAAATTATTTAAAATAAATATACAAATGTGGAGATACTAAGGAGGAATGGAGCCTTTATATAGGCTCTCAACATCCTTCTATATTATAGGCATCTTTCAGTGCTTACAATATTGAATATAAAATTCAACTTTGTAGGTACTTTTCGGTGCCTACAAAATTGATAAATATATATATATATATATATATATATATATATATATATGGCAACTTTATTTAGGAAAGGGATAGGTTCAGTCCTATTTGAGCTGCATTAATGCATCCATATTTAACCGTCAGCAGTCTCCTAAAAAACACAGCAGCATCCATCTAATTTGCGCCGTTCGTACAGAAGAATTATCAACAAGCTATCAAGTTGGGCCGGCAACAAATGTTTGTAAAGCTTAAAACGACTCCGTTAAAGCGGTCAATTATCAATAAATTTGTCGTTCATCTTCTTCTGTTTTACTTTTTCTAATAATCCTTTTATTTTTCCAATATTGGTGCTAGTAATTATATCAATAGTTGACTTTGAAGAGGTAAAGGTTAGATTTTTCAATTATTTTCCCTTGTCTTTTTTCTTTTGTTTGTTTATACATTTTACAATTAAATATACGGCCAAAAGCTCAATTTCCCCTATAGACCGGTTAAATGATTTGAGAAAATAACAAATTTTTTTTATTACATGTACCCCATTTTCTCTCAAAATTAGTGAGTTGGATTTAGCCAAATTTTATATTTATGGTGGACTAACACTTGTTGCTTTTTTCATTGTTTGACCATATAATAATAGTTATTGTAGTTATTTTACAATAACTACCATTTCTTTCTTATTTTTTCAAGATGAAATAATATTTATGAATGTGCATATAGTTATATATATTTATCAAGAAATATATATATATATATATATATACCTATAATTTTTTTTTTCAAAACAAAATTGCAAAATAATAAAAAAAGTTTGACATGCATATATATAATAAATATATTAAATCAAAGTACCTTATGATAATATATTTTTTTTTAAATTTAAAGAGAATTATTAAAAAGAAGAATTATCTTTATTATATAATTTATAATGATATTTGAATTATTGTTTTTAACTTATTTGAATCATTTGACGTTTTATAAATCATTTTTTTTAATATAAACCCACATTAATTTATGAATAATATAATTCACATTAATTAAATTATAATGATATTTTATTATTATCTATATATGTAATGAACCTTCACATATAGTTTGATCTGAAAACCAAACCAAGACTCTTAAATATGGTCAGGTGACAGTATATATATACTTGCTTAGAACAAACAAAATTACAATAAGCACATAAAATTAATTATTGAAAATTGAAAAGTTCACTGACTTTAAGAGAAAGTGGGATCCAAGCAATAAAAAAATTGCAACTTTCTCACCACTAATGGCTCTGTTTTCTACCGTTAGGGATTGGACTTGATTCGCTCACATTTTATAATTCGAGAGTGTAATTGAGTCATCTTAAAATAAGAAAGTAGAATTGAATTTGGGCTTATAGTTTCGTTGAAAAATTGAGATTTTTGCCTAAATATATAGTTGAAGATGAACTTGGTACTTAGTCGAGTCGCATTTTTAACCATGCTATTGCTAGTTGCCAAGAATTTGGCGGAATGCAATTATTTTGTCAAAAGTCTTCATTTGTGTCGAAGGCACAAAAGTCACAAGTTCACAAAGAAACTGAAAAGGTCAAATTTACACATTCTTCTTCAAACTTCTTCTATTTTTATATATTCCTTTTTATTTAGTATATATATGAAATTTAAGTTGACACGACCAGGTTTAATGATAGCTTTAATTATTAATTACACACTGCCTTTTATAGATGAACTATAACCATTATCATAGAACTTGCTCCAAAGCATGACTCCTCCATACTTTGCAGAATTCTTGATTGCTGGAAGAACCTGAGAAGTGAGCACATCAGCAGGAATAAATCCACCACTAGGGGCTGCTTCAGGAGCAGCAGGTAAACCCAAGAACACTTGGTTCGCTTGAACCGAACTCCATTGCTGGTTCCAAGCATTTAAAAGATTATTAGCATTATCACTGTATTGACAAGGAGGATTATTATAGAATTGTACCCACACATAATCAAACAGCCCAGTGTTAATTGCAGTGTTTAAGTTAGCATCAGGGAAAGGACATTGTGGAGCAGCCGATAAATAAACCTTTCTTTGTTGGCTAAACCCATTAAGTGATCTAGCAAGATCATCCCAAAATTGGCCTGAACCAGCCTCAATATCAAAATCAATACCATCTAAAATAGCATCACCTAGTGGGCGTGAAGTAGAGGACCCACCAAGAAAATTGTTCCAAAGATAGTTTGCTACTTGGGCTGCATCGTCGGCTGATGAAAGAGAGTAAGAACCAGCACCACCTCCAATAGAAAGGAGGACTTTGATGCCTTGAGCTTGGCAAGAATTAATATCAGAGCTTAACCCAGTACAGCCATTTGAACTTGGGTTACAATGGTCAGCTAAGTTGAGGACTGGAGTTTGGCCACTGCCAAAAGTAGTAAGGAAAGCTATGTTCACATATTGATAGTTTCCAGTGGCACAAGTTTCAGCTAAAGTGCCTTCATTGCCATTTTGGCCCCAGTAGATTGCAATACCTGCCCCTGAAGAGAGCTTGCATAAGGAGAGAATAAAAAGGGAAAGAAGTAGAGCGAGAGCTTGTGAATAATGGTATTGGTAATGGTAGGCCATTTTCTTTTCTTTGGAGAAAACTCTGTGGCTTAGGGAATGGAGAGGATGCAAATTTATATAGCAGTGGGACTGGGGATCAGGCGTGTCCAGTACGTGGTTTAATTGTTTAAGGTAGAAAAGTCTAGCACCGTGCCTTAATTATATAGGTAAACATGTAGTTTCCAGGGAATTTAATTTTGCTTTAAAACTATTTAATTTACAGGACTTCTTCATGTAAACATGCCCAAAAGTCAACATTCCTTTGGACTTTGGCATAGTGAAAGGAACTCGATTTTAAGTTTCTTAATTAATTTATTAACTATTGATTTTTGGGGAAATTTCTATTAAAATCGGTTTTGTGTTGCTAATTAATGAGTTTTAAATCATTTCTATGAAATTATATTACTCTTGTACTTCTCAACTTACCACTAAATAGCTTAAAAAAAAAA
>CATKHJ010764941.1:0-10832 GCA_949750685.1 Vernicia montana | reverse complement strand
ATATATATATATATATTATTTTTACTATATATTTATATATATTTATAAATATGTATTTATAAATTATTATATTTTTTGTATATATATAAATTAATATTTATAAATATACCCTCATATTTTTTTATATTTGCACGTTTCCCCCACGTTTCGTTTCCTATATTTTTTGAAAATACCGTTTCCCCATGTCCGTTTCCCCGTTTCTCGTTTCCCCGTTTCCGTTTCCGTGCAACATAGTTGCGGGCTGGATGATTTCACTATCGGCGAATAGACCCAAGGAGTGTTACTCACTCAATGTTACTTTCTATCCATTGTTTTCCTAAGAAACTAGGGTTTTAGACAAAGAGTCCAGATGTAGTGATGCATGAAAAACTATTTGAAGTAAAGCCAAAACTTTGTTTTTACCAAAAGTAATCATCTTTTATCTTTTATTTTGAAAAAGATTTTATTATGTCCCCAGTGAAGTCGCCAATTGTAAGGCCTCGCCCGAGCACCGATCTGATCCGCTAAGGGAATTGAAATGCTCTTCGGAAGAAACTCCACGCAAACTGGAACCCGCTGTGATTTTTTGAAAAATTGAAATTTGTATTTTCGCTTTATGTGATAGGTAGTCGTCATTTTAATTTTATTTATTTTAATTGAAAAAATTAAGGAAAACCCAAATAAAATGACTCCAAATTATTTATTTTTTTCCAATGGAAAAGCACTAATCGATGAGTGAGCAAAGTGGGTTCGGGGATCATGTTTTGGTAATAAACATTTTAATTTCTTAAGTTTGGCTTAAGTACAAAATAACTTTATATATGCATGAATAAGAATAAAAAATGATGAATGGACAGTTGTAAATAATACAAACATTATATGAATAACAGTTATAGAGATGAATCAAAAGCAAAAATAAGAAAGAATGATCATTCTTCTAACCCTTATGGGTACTAGGGAAAGTATATATTTATCAATTAATAAGGGATAAAGAACATATATAAAGTAGTAAAATAATAGAAAGGGAAAAATATTATTTAAAATATTTTAGAGTTGATGCCTTACAGATTGGTATGTCTGTATATCCCTTTGAATGAAAATCAAACCCCACACAGTTCTTCCTTCTTGTGAAAGAGAAGTTTACTCAAAAGAGATTTAATTTAATTTATTAATTTAATTTAAATTTTAAATTAATAAAATTTAGATCTTTTCAAATTTAGATCAAAATAAAGTGTAAGATGAATTTTAGATCTGATTTTAGAATTACATAATACAAGAGAAAATGATTATACCTTTGCTTTTCTTGACTTTTTTACGGATTGGGCGAGTTTGGATCCGGCTTCGGAGCTCCACTTCGGATTTAGGAACTCAAAAAAAATAATAACAATTTTAAATTAAAATAATTTTGGTAGGTGATGGATTTGGATATATAAAGGTAATTTTGCGTATTGAAATCAATAAAACTTTGACTATAAATCAAACTATTTTTTTTTCCATTCGATTTCTGAAAAAGTGGAGGTCTATTTATAGAGAAAAGGAAGGCCTGGAGGTGGCTGGTGGTATGCTCTTGGCGCCGCATGCCGCGTGGCATGCTTAGCGTGCCGACCTTCAGGCGGCACACCTTTGGCACTGCCCGATCCACGCGGCACTCTCCTGGCATCGCCTGGTCCACACAGCATGTTTAGTGTGCCAGCCTTCGGGCGACACACACCTAGTGTTGCCCGGACGGACTTTGGCCTGGCTCAGTTTTTTATCCGAATTGATCCGATTTTGCATTGTTTTGGACCGTTTTTAATCTGATTTAGGCTTGATTTGATTCTATGGGCTCGTAATTGAAAATTGATCGTATGGGGGTGCAATTTTAAGGGTTCACAATTATTATAAT
The DNA here is from genome assembly GCA_949750685.1 of Vernicia montana. Classification (NCBI taxonomy): domain Eukaryota; kingdom Viridiplantae; phylum Streptophyta; class Magnoliopsida; order Malpighiales; family Euphorbiaceae; genus Vernicia; species Vernicia montana. The sequence continues at coordinate 8,968 of CATKHJ010764941.1, read as the reverse complement.
GTAAATCCAAGGCCACAGCTATATATCGAAGAAGCTCCAAACAAAGGGTACGGATTATAAAATTCCGGCAGTTGTTTAGTATTTCCGCTTGTTGGGTTCCACAAATAAAGAAAATTTAAACCCCAACCTAAACAAATCAAGCCGTTGCATGAACCATAAAAGTAACATTTTAATATGCATGAAGGACAATTGATTTTTTCCACAGCAGCATCAAATTCGCCAGTACTACTATTTTCCACTGCAGATTCATAGTCTATGTAGAATCAAATTTCAATGTCCTATTAACCAACAATCCAAATGGATCAAAGTGCAATTTTGCAAATTGGGAGTTGTTGATGATTGATCTCCATGATTTGCAGACACTACTGAATCGTGCCAGAGACTTAACAGGCAATTTTGAAAGTATCTCCACCACCAAATCTTCAAGTAGATTAATATTTGCCATTGACATAATTTCTATATCTTTTGAACCTTTTTTTTTTTTGTCTTCTAGTATATATATATATTTATTTATTATTAGGGCTCTTATTGTCTACTCCATACTAAATTGGGAATCGTTACTAGTTAGGATTATAGTTGTACATGGATTACAAAGTTTTAGCAGGAATAGAAATTCAAGTTTTTCAAGGTATTCATTTGAAAGTATTGTTAAATGAATCTTTAGTGAAAATTGTCCAATATAGAGAATTGAAATTACTAGAGGAAATAAATAAAGAAGTCCAATGGCAAGTATTCATTGATTAATATTAATTTTTATTCATGACTTCATTTTATTAAATTTCATTAGTCATTCTCCTGAACATTTAAAAAGTCTTTTGATTGCCATTCCTTTACTTGTTTAATTATCATCATAATTCTATATGTTATCATGTTTTGTCATTACTGAAACAAATATATAGATAAGTAGTTGTTTTAAAATCAACACTGAGGAAGTAAAGTTAATTAGTTGACTTTCCTGGTGAGATTTCTTAATTTACCATTGCTACGACTACTTTCTTCTAAAAGCTAAGCCTTGGAAATCTTAATGTCATTAGGCATAATTCTTTCCCGGTTTTATTCTTTAAATATCTGAATAAATTTGCATGCATAAGCTGAGCATTAGTATTTAGTAGTATTTTAAACATATTTAATGAAACAATCTTTATTTTTTGTAATTGCAAAAATAAACAAAAAGAATTTGCAATTGACTTTTTACTGTTTCCTCATTGCAATAATAACTCTTCAAATATTATTTAATTAAGCTAGAGGATGTAAATTATGTATAGCATTCAGAAATCATAATGATTGATAGGCAGAGCTGCAAAATTTTCATTCTGACTATCAAGCTATACATTCCCATTGCAAATTCAAAAACAGTAATCAGCAGAATAGAATTAGAGAATCAAGAATCTTTATAAGATCATATTCTTTATAGTGTCAATCCAACCACATTCAATCCAAACTTTTGTAGTAAGCTATGGAAATTCATCAGTTCAAATATCGACTTATGTCCATGCTAGGTTTGTAGACTATACAGTATTTGTAAGAGTAAACACTTTGTTTCAGTTGCATTAAGCTAAACATAAAACTTCAGTTTCAAGCTTCCTCATATTTTTACCTAATGCATAGACAACATTTACTAAGCCAGGCTACTATGCCAGCTAGTTCTTCAGGGTCTGAATCAAAAGCAGCAAGTGCCATCAAGTAGTCTGCCTCTACATGGTCATCGATTTTCCACTTCAGGTCCTCCTCTTCAGCCACTAGAACTTCTTGTATCATTGATAAGCCCACTACCTCCTTCCCAGGCGCGGGTCTGAAAGGTGTTTCCCCTTCAGCTTGTTGACTAGAACTCGGTTCTTCCACACCCATCCTCTGTGCATCCTCTTTCTCAGATTTATGTAGCAAAGTTGTTTCTTCATCAACAGCTACAATCTCAGTTTCCCCTTCAACTTGTCGACTCAAACTCGATCCTTCCAGAGCCATCCTCTGTGCATCCTCCTTCTCAGATTTGTGTAGCAAAGGTCTTTCTTTATCAGCAGCTCCAATCTCAGTTTCCCCTTCAACTTGTCGAATCGAATTCGGTTCTTCCATAGCCATCCTCTGTGCATCCTCCTTCTCAGATTTGTGTAGCAAAGGTGGTTCTTCATCAGCAGCTCCAATCTCAGTTTCCCCTTCAACTTGTCGACTCGAACTCGGTCCATCCACAGCCATCCTCTGGGCAACCTCCTTCTTAACTACAAGTCCCATACTCGCACACATATCAATCATAGAATTCAGGCAGCTAGTTAGCTTGTTTTCATCCTGACAACACACAAAATTCAAACTCATACAACAACTATGCATATATGATATAACTCACTGATCATGAATTTAAAGGAATTCTTGACTCTAATATTACCAATCTGACATGTTGACCAGCTGAAAGCTTTCTCTTGACAGTGTCATGCTCATTAGGATAAAGAAAATGGTTGGCAGCAAGAATAGCTGATGCTGCAATGACTGAAGGCTTGAATCTGGTAAACTGTATGTCTGAAATTTAAATAGAAAATATCTCACATTAATAACGTTTGTTTCATTTATCACATTAAATGAAGCACATTTATCATTGGCGCAGTTCCAGGGAAGTGCCCTCAATCACTAATGAACTAGTCCTATTTTATTGGGCTAATTAAGTCCATTTTATTTTCTTCTTCCAAGGAACCAGAATGATCAAATGATTTCTATTGCTAAGGTAATTTAGCTGAGCCTATTGCCTAAAAAGCTATTATCTTGCATCAATTGAAATCAGAACAGCATCTAAGAAGAATTTAACACAAACACATAGCAATCAGTAACACAAAAAAGGTAGCACTATTCATTTACCTCCTTGTGATTGAATAATGATCCCACTGAAATGTTTCAAGTTCAACCTTGGGATTGGGGCCAAAATGAGAAAGTACTGCACAAAGCATAGGGCAGTCATATCACGCAAGCGCCAGTCAAGTACATCGAGAATTTGAAACTCCATCTTCAGTATATCATTTCGATAAATCTGAATCTCACTTTTCTCTTTCTGTTCAACACAATAATGCACCATATATGCATAGCATCTAACGGTGAGACAGAGACACAGAGATGTAAGCAAAAATAGAAGATGGAAATTTAACACACCAGAAAGTCCTTAAATTTAAAGGATTTGCTCCTCATCTTCCAAGCAAGGGACAGACAACAAATAGCTAGAGCACGACCCCGATATACTCTATCTCTGCCCACCACGGTCTAACCAATAAGTTTAAAATCAGTAAATCTACTATAAAATACGAGTTGTAAAATTTTAGCAAGTGTTCTGAAATTTCAGTACCGGCAGCTTTGGATGCTTGGATATGAAACGATCAAAGTAGGTTACAGCAAGATATGGGATAAAGGCATCCAATTGCTCAGACGTCCTTGAATTCTGCAACATATAACATTGTATGTTACTATAAATCAATAAATCAATCTTAAATTTGTTAGAATAAGTTGGCAAAATTGCAGAAGTGAATTAATAATAAAGAGTACTGGACAGTAGATTTACAAATTAACTTCAAGATCCAAACCAAACAATGCTTTAAACTTCTTTATTCAAGAACCATTTTCCAGAGAAAATGCTAAAACCTGAATCAAAGATCAAAGAAGTAATTGATTGTTCTTAGAAATGAAGCATCAATCATAGAAATTAAAATCTAATCAAATTAACAAATTAACACATTTTATTTTTTCCGATTGTTCTTATACAGTGAAATGCAAAAGAACACGAAGTCTTGAAAAATTTTCCTTCATTTACCGTGATCCAAACAGAAAATGTAAAATCGGAAAAACGTTCCTACATTTTCCCAGGATCCAAACAAATACACACACGAATTGAATTCTTGATTCCAAAACTCGAACTCATCTATTAAACTGAGAAACCATACTAAATGGGCTAAAAAATTTTGGTTTCTCCTTTCTTTTTCTTTTATTTTTTTCCTATGCTGTTCTCGGTAATCAAACAGAATATTACCTGTTCCATGTCAACAAGCAAAATATTCCAGGAATAGAAATCACTAACAGTTAAAAAGTGTCCAAAATACGGAAAAACACAGAAATTTTATTTTCTTTCATTTTCTTATCAACCAAACAGAATTAGATTCTTGCATTTTCCAGGAAAAGAAAAGCAAGAAAAACAGAATTCAGAAACTTCTTATAACAATAAATTCATGAAGAAATAGCAAGTAAAATTTTGATTCTACTTAGCAAAGGAAACAGAAAGCTAAAAGAAGAAGAAATAACTTACTATGCAGATGAAGCGAACAACATACTTTCGAAGAGCTTGAGTTTCTTCCCTTCTATAGATTGAATCATGGAGGGCCTGAGATTCCAATTCAAAGTACTTTTCCATCGCTCGCAGTTCATCAAAATCTGAATACATTTTCACTTTCGGTTTTGTTTGTATGCTCTGTTTGGGTGCAGAGAAAAGAAAAGAAAAGAAAAGAAAATGGGGAGAGTGATTCGGTGAGAAAAATTGCGAGAGAGAAAATGATGCTGTGGCGGTCTGTGCTTTATATAGAGCCTTTCTCTCTCTAGGAAGTTTCAGTGTTCATTCTCTCTCTAGACAGTTACAATTTTCGTTATGTTCAGGTAGTTGTGCATAACGGCTCCGCTCTTACGTGCAGTGGATTTTCTACGGTTATTTCCCTGACAACTTCTCCCTCCGCCTCCAAAAAGATTATCCCTTTCTTTTTTCATACATACTAAAAATATATATATATATATAATTAATAATATGTCAGTTCATAATTTTTATTTTATTTTTTTAAAGATAATATTAGGTGATACAAGTTGCGCCAAAAGAAATTTGACGCAAATCAATATAATTTAAACACATCATACACTAATAAATAAATATATAATAATTATTCTTATTTTACATCATAAATTCAATTCATGTTTTTTAACTTAAATTTAAGAGACGAAAAAAGAAATTTTTTTCGTTGTATAACATTTTGATTTTTTGTTTTATTTAGAAAAAATATCTAAAAAAATAATTAGATAGAATAGTTTCGACTCTGTCAATTGAAAATGAGAAAACAAAATCCGGATAAATACCAATACCTATTACAGGCAGAAGGATAGCAATCAAAACAAATAACTCCCGCGGTCCAGAATAAAAAAATTAAGAGTTTGGGGCATTAAACAGCTTGTATCCATAGAACATCTGGCGTAACATAGATAATAAATAAATATGAGTTAATATCATTCCAACTGCCGTTACAAAAGTAATTAATATTTTTGACATTAAAAGATATTTTTGGTTATGTCAAAAAATTACATAATTATTTTTATTGTGTCAGACGCAATTGTATAATTTAAAATTTTCTTTTATATTATAATAATATATAGAGAAAAAAATAATATAAAATAATTTATATATTTAATAATATTATAATTTTTTAGCCAATTGATAATAAAATATTAAAAAAATATATATATTTAAATAATTTATAATATTTATTTAAAATATCATATATAATATATGTTCTGGTTATTAATAGTGTTTCAAAAGGACCTCCCGCCATAGATAAGCTTTTGATGAGTTATAGCTCCTTATGTCTCTTCTTTGCCTCAAGAATTGCAACCAGAAATCCAAATGATGATCACTCAGTCCCGCAAGAAGTTTTTCAGATGTTTCTCTTGGTGAAATTCATCAATACACTCTGTTAGCTCTTGAAAAGCTTTGTGAACAGCAGCATTTTCGCCAGAATATCATTGATAACAGAAAGCTTGCAAGACAGCCTGCAACAAGTCATACCTTGGTATCAAATGCAAAGACAAGAATTGTGATTGCAAGAGTCACAAGAAGAAACATCATTTCAAGAAGTTCCAGAAATCCTCTAAAGGAGGGAAAAAAGTGAAGAACAGGAGATTCAAATTTTTCAAAAAGAGGAATTTGAGCGGGAAAACAAAAAATTCAAACAAGTGTTATATTTGTGGACAAAAGGAGCATTTCTCTCGAAACTGTCCTAACAATCCTAAGAAAGCTCAAGAGCTTGTTCAGTAGCTCTCTTGTAGTGTTGCAGATGAGGTAATGTCTGCTAACTGTGAATTATAATCTGAAGAAAGTGTTTGCATATCAGATTCATCTTATGATTCATTCTTGATTATTGAGATGAACTTTTAAAAGAGTTCGTTTCCAGATTTACTGGTACTCTCAGGGAATGGTACCAAAGCTTGGGCACTTATAAGATGATGATGTTCTTGAATGTTAATAGTGCTGGACATGCATTAGAAGAAATTCATAAGCAATTTATTGGAGATTTTTCTCAGTATGAGAAAATAATTAGGCAAGAATTAATAATAATTCATTTCAATTAACTGTTCAAACTACCTAAATTCAAATTTACTTGATTTGAATATTTTATAGATATTAACATATCATAGAGATTAAAATCCTTAATTTCGAAATAACAAGAACTAGAGTGGATATTAATTTTTTTTTATTTACTTACTTTTTTTAAAAATATCATTTAATAGCACAATAAATGCAATAACTATAACATTTAATTAATGATAATCTAATTGACTTCCATCTCCACCTCCAATTCATAATGCCAAAATTTGCCCCGCCAATTTCAGTCTCTCCCTCTCCTCTCCTCTCCTCTCCATCTTCTTCGCTTTACCTCTATATAGAAAAACTGAGTTTTTATCTCAAGATATTTATTGGCGGGGCAAATTTGTTGATTGATTTTTGAATAGCTGCATAGCTTGGTTACTCTGAATTTCAAGATAAATTAGGATTTAATTATATCAGTTACCAGCAATAATGAAAGCTCTAATTCTCGTTGGAGGGTTTGGAACTCGTTTAAGGCCTTTAACCCTCACTGTACCAAAGGCTCTTGTTGAATTTTCCAACAAACCCATGATTCTTCATCAGGTTTTTTCTTCTTTTTCTTCTTAAAAATCCTCTCTTGCTTTATTTCTAATTTCATATTGCATTTAATCTTTTGAACAGGCTCCAAATTATTGCTGTTGATTTTTATTTTTCAAACAGATTGAAGCTCTGAAAGCTGTGGGAGTAAGTGAAGTGGTTTTGGCAATTAATTATCAACAAGAGGTAACAATTAATTGGAAATTTGTTCCAATTTTGATGTCTTTTTACTGTTTGAGTTTATTTTAGTAATACCCATTAGGATTTGATTTTGGATTTTTTTGAAAATGCAGCTTATGCTTGAATTTTTGAAGGAGCATGAGAAAAAGCTTGATATTAAGATAACTTGTTCACAAGAGACTGAGCCATTGGGCACAGCTGGTCCATTGGCTCTGGCAAAAGATAAACTTATAAATGGTTCTGGTGAACCCTTTTTTGTTCTTAATTCTGATGTTATAAGTGAGTATCCCTTGCTACAAATGATTGATTTTCACAAAGGCCATGGAGGAGAAGCTTCTATTATGGTAACAGAGGTAGTTGAACATATTTTTGATTAAAATAATCATTTAGTCACATTTGGTTCACTCTGAAATTGGGAATAGACTGCAATTCTTGATTTTTTGAATAATTTGAATTGTATTAAAATGATTTCTAAATTCTCTTTAGTTATTTAAAATATAAACTTTAGAATAGTTTTTCATGGATTGCAATATTTATTTCCATACGTTTCCCATTTCCAAATTGAACCAAACAAGCTCTTAGCTTTGCTTGTATGCTAAAACAACACCCTTTTTTTTTTTTTTTTTTTTAATGTTAAAGGTGGTTGATCCATCAAAATATCATGAAGTTGTGGTGGAAGAAGCTACTGGGAAGGTGCAGGAATTTGTTGACAAACCAAAAATATTTGTTGGTAATAAAATCAATGCTGGAATTTACTTGTTGAATCCATCTGTTCTTGATCGAATCGAGCTCAAACCCACTTCAATTGAGAAAGAAATATTTCCAAAAATTGCAGAAGATAAGAAACTATTTGCTATGCTGTTGCCTGGGTTCTGGATGGACATTGGACAGCCAAGAGATTACATTGCAGGCCAAAGACTATACCTTGAATTTTTAAAGAAAAATTCCTTTTCGAAATTGGCCACCGGAGCTCACATTGTTGGGAATGTTTTTATTGATGAGAGTGCTGTAATTGGGGAGGGATCTTTGATTGGACCAAATGTAGTTATTGGTCCAGGATGCATAATAGAATCAGGGGTTAGTCTATCTTACTGTACTCTGCTAAGAGGAGTGCATATCAAGAAGGATGCTTTCATTTCATGTAGCATTATTGGATGGAATTCCTCTGTTGGAAAAGGAGCTCGTTTGCAGAACATGACAATATTGGGAGAAAAAGCTAATGTCTGTGATGAAGTTTACAGCAATGGTGCTGTTGTTCAGCCTCATGAGGAAATGAAGTCTAGCATTTTGTAGCCTGAGATTGTCATGTTACGAGACAGTGAGATATTGGTGCAGGGTATTTATAGTCTAGGCAACAATCATTTTAGAGTTTTAAACTTATCATATTGTTTCTATTGATTTCACAAACTTTTACTTCTCCATAAATTTTAAAAAGTATTTATAATTATAATTTTTCAAAATCAATTTTAGTATTCCTCTTCATGTTTTTGTCAAAAAACTGTTGTTTGTAATAATAATAGTGCCAAATTAGCATTATACCTAACTAATTCTTGTTTATCCAACAAATTATTAAGCTAAATATCATTAATTTTTTCCCCACAAATTTTAGCTATACAAATAGGATATAGTCAAATTGGCTTTTGTTGGGAACGGACGGTAGAACGGAATGGGTCAATGTTTAAAAGACACACAAGTTGAAACGTAAACGGAACTTTATTATATTAAGGTATGGTTTCATTTTCAACGTGGGTTCACTTTTAGGTAAACTTTCCTTGCTTCATCCGAGGTATAATTTATTTTTTATAAATTACTTCTTCAATTTGTTGACTTACTGTGCAAAGGGACTATCAATGAAGAATAATATTGAAAATAGGGTCAAAGTTTTAA
>CATKHJ010764926.1:0-12031 GCA_949750685.1 Vernicia montana | reverse complement strand
AATATAATACTCCTAATAAAAATTAATTTCTTAAATATAATATTTTTCTTAAATATAATATTTTACAATATAATTCTAATAATTTCTTAAATATAATACTCCTAATAAAAATTAATTTCTTAAATATAATATTTTACAATGTAATACTAATAATTTTTTAAATATAACACTCTTAACAAAAATTAATTTCTTAAATAAATTAATTTCTTAAACTTAATTAACAAATGATAAACAAATCAAAATTAAAAAAAATAAAAAGTAGAAAATGCAAATCGGGTATTTTGGGAAGTAAAAATTATTATTTTTAATTTTTTTAAAGGAAAAGTGAAAAAATTTAGACGGAAAAATTAAAATGTTTGACGGAATAAAAATACAAAAATATAATTATTAGTTTCTAAAAATATTTAGACTTTAGTGTTATTTTCATTAAAATTCAAAGACTAAATAGTAATTTACTCAAATTTAAACGACCAATTATACATTGGCAAGGAATCATCAATCATAATTTTCACATACATCCATCATAAATTTGTCTCTAATAATGTATTATTATTTTCTTTTTCATTTGTTATTTATAAATTACAAAAAAAAAATAAAAAAGAAGGAAAATTCGTAAGAAAGAGAGTGAAGGTCCACATAATTTTTGCATCTATCACGAAAACAACTACAAAATAATAATAATTTGGCAAAAAAAAAAAAAAAAATCGATTATTCGACAGGAATTGAGAGTAGAGCGTGCAAACACGCGCACGCTTTGTGCTTCTTACTTTCGAAGACTCCCCCATCTACCAGCTCCCTCTCCATATATATAAATAAATTCACACAACAAACGGCTTCGAATAAATGCAATCTCACCTTAACTTCAAGCAAAATCTGAAACTGCAATTTTATTTATGATTTCATTTTTTTAAAAATTGTAAAAAAAATTTATATATAAATAAAATAAAAAGGCTGCTGTTTTTCTATAGAAATCTAACAAGAAAAGGGTTTTAAAACAGCTAACAGAAACGTGGGGAAGCGGAAGGAAGAAGAAGAGAAAAAGATAAGCAAAAGCACAAAACGTTTCGTTTTAAACTTCTTTCTTAGCTTTCCCATTTGTTGTCTCTGACTCTGTTTTTACCTGTACGTATACCCATTATATTGTTATTGTTATTATTATTATTTTTAACTGTCATTTTTTTTTTCCAAGAAAGTTCATGCGAATATGATTTTGATTTGGGGTGAGTTCAGTTTGGGCTTGATTTCTAGAGAAAACCATAAATATATATAGAGAGAGAGAGATGGAGAGAGAATTCTTTTTTTTTTTGGGAATATTTTAGTGTTTGTGTTGTTTCGGATTCAATTACAGTTTAGTAGTTATTATAATTTTAATTAATACTGAATTGTTATTTTGCTGTAAATATTAAATTTTGCAGAGAAATTGAAAGAGTTTTAATTGGAGAATTTAGAGAGTGAGAAAAGGTTTTGGCTTTGTCTCAGAGAAATTATTTGTTTCAATCCAATAAGCTGATGATGCTGTTGGATCTGTTTAATTGAAATTCAATTCAATTTGCTTATACAGATTTTGGGTTTTGGTAAGTTTTTTTTTTCCTCTCAATTTTGCAAATCAATTACATATTTTTTTCTTGGTCTGAGAATTTTCTGTGGTTTGAAGCAGAGAGTTGGGTGAATGTGTAAAGGATTAGAGCTCTTTCAATTTAGAGATGTCTCACGCCATGGAAAGGTTTTTATCTTCAATAACCTCTACCATGGAAAATCAGGCGCCGGGAGAATCAGTAATTGGCACCATCAGAATTGCTGTTTTACCCATAGCAAAAGTTTTTACAATGTGTTTCTTGGGTTTTCTTATGGCCTCCAAGTATGTTAATATCTTGCCTGCCAGTGGAAGAAAACTCCTTAATGGGGTAATTAAACTACCTCCCATCTCTTTTTCAGACCTTTACCTTTAAAGTTGCTTTTTTTTTTTTGGGATATAATGGAGATATAATGGATTGTTTCAAACGTGTTATGCAGTTGGTTTTTTCGCTTTTGCTTCCTTGTTTGATATTCTCACAACTTGGGCAAGCTGTTACTTTGCAGAAAATGTTGGAGTGGTAACTAATGGATATTTTTTTTTTCCTTCTACTACTTGTGTTTCATTAGTATTCTTGGTTTAAGAGCATTTTATCCTATTGCAGGTGGTTTATTCCTGTAAATGTTGTTCTGGGTGCCATATCAGGCTCGCTAATAGGTTTTATTGTTGCAAATATTGTCCGCCCCCCATACCCATTTTTCAAGTTTTCAATCATACAAATTGGAATTGGTGAGTTACTCTACCCGGAAAATTTGATATGAAATACATGAACACTTATTTTTGTGCTAATTGACCCACACAATGTTCTGCAAGTTATACAATGAACTTGTAAGTTATGATGTAATTATGAATTATTTTTAAATTTTTTCATGTACTGAACTTCAGTATCTTTGGCTCTGTGCTTCTGATGTGGTAGTGCTTGCACATTTTTAAACTGTTGCTTTTATGATGACATTATCACTAAATGCAGGGAACATTGGGAATGTGCCACTTGTCCTGATTGCAGCATTGTGTAGAGATAAATCCAACCCTTTTGGTGACTCAGAAAAATGTAGTGTGGATGGGACTGCCTATATCTCGTTTGGTCAGTGGGTGAGTCTTCCACATTTCTTGATAATTATTGGTTGTTATTGGACTTGCAAACCACGTTGTACTTTGTCTGGCTTTTCCATGGTCTCATCTCCTCCAATAAGTAAACATATGCACTTTGAGATACTTCAGGTTAAACTCTGAAATTTGTTTAGAGTTTCCTTTGTTACTAAAACATTCTTTTGGTTTTCAGTCTTTATTTTGACAATCTTTCCCTACAAAATTAAAGCAGAAGATGAAATAAAGGCACCTAAAACTGTTCAGTCTTTATATGTTATGCCTTCCATAGTAATTTATAAATTAGAAATCACACATATTTCTTTCAGCATGAACCATGTGTATGTACTTAACTAGTTGAATGTATTGGATTTCTGTTTGATGCATGGATACATGTATGGTTTCCTATGTTTGTTCATACGTCCTTTTAACTTTTATGGATCAGCTTCACCACATTTAATGACGTATGAGATATTGAGCAGATAAGTTTTGGTTTATGCATGCCAGGTTGGGGCTATCATCCTATACACATATGTATTCCATATGTTGGCACCTCCTCCTGAAGGTTCCTTTGACATTGAGGATGGAAATCTTCCAATCAAGAACCCTCCAAAAGATGCTGCTCCTGAACAAGTTCCACTGCTTACCCAGGAGGATGTATCGATAGATTCAAATGCTTCAAAGCAAGGAAAGGTGAGAATCAATTATGTGCATCTGTTGTTGTAAGTGTATAATTATATATATGCATGCACATGTGTATTCAATTCTTTATGTAATTTGTCAGCATGCCTTATCCACTTGATTGCTTTGTAGATGCCTATGAGATTGTTCATCTAGCAAAAACCAAATAATTCTTGTCAAGATTTCACCTGGAGCATCTACTCTTGCTTATGCTTACACAGAGATGCGCACACACACATGTATATGTATCAATTGTATTTAGCATTTGTTACTTGTTGTATGATGAAATTGTTGCGTTAAGATTAATAAAGCATTTGGTGTTCTGAACATTGCAGCAGTGTATTCTCAGTATTTACGAGTCTTGGCAACTCATACATGGCACCAAAATTTATGTTAATATTTCCACATCCAAAGGTTCTTGTTTCATTTGTATCTCTTTCATCTTGCAGATAAAACGATTTCTAGTATTTCTATATGACAAGTTGAAGCTCAAGCAAATTATTCAACCCCCTATTATTGCTTCTGTAAGTTTATATCTTTGGCTTCATTTTACTATTGATGGTGAATTCTTAAGCATTGCTATGAAATCTTAATATGATATTTAGGGCATCAATAGTTGGAAATATTTCTTCTATGATGGTAAGAATGCTTAAAAGTGAGGTGGCTTCTCAGTTCACTGAATTTTGAGTTGAAGATGTGATGGTATATTCAACCACCAGTTCATATAGTTTGAAAAGGCACTCAACATGAACATGGTTAGGTTTAATATCTATCTTCCTCAACTTTTCTGCACTTTGACAGCCTAAAGGACCCAGAGTGATGTCACCCTGTCTTGAGAATTTCTCATTGTTTTCCTATTGAATCAGCTATCACTCCACTCTCAGTTTTGGCACAAGTTATGGTAGCTAGATTTTGGATTTTTTCTGGTTAATGCGCGTTCATTTATAAAAGAAAATTTTGGTTGCAGATCCTAGCCATGTTCCTTGGTGCAGTACCATTTTTGAAGAAATTGATATTTACAACTGATGCTCCACTTTACTTTTTTACTGACAGCTGCAATATTCTTGGGTATGCTCAGTTACATCTTGTTTAAAAGAGATGCTTAATTTTTTTTGGTTGTTGTCCTTGCATATTGGTGGTTTATTTTCTGATCTCTTGATTATATCAGAACATGTCAGGTACTTGTTTAAAGATGTTTGCAATTTACAGGATTATTGACATGTTAATGATGAAAGTGTTAAATGAAGTGCTTCATATCACATAAAGATTTGAGTTCATAATGCAGATTTAATATGTTCTTAATATATTAGAAAGTATTAAATTTACCACACACATTATGAGATATTGAAAGCTCCTACACATTTCTTGCTCCGCTGTATGTTTGCATGGGCTATATCTCTTTTTAAAGAATGGGCTAGGTCTAAGCTTCAGAACTTTCTCTACATGCTCAAGGAGGAGGCACCTACATAACATTCATCATGCATTACAAAAAACCAGTTACTGAGAGATGGTATTGATGCTTAAAGTTAGTGGTGCTGACTGGGCATTCAGCTCAGATCTCAAATCTTGTTGGAATGTAAAAGGTTTATGATATATGCAAATAGTGCGAGCAGCATGTACAACGCTGCATTTGATGCAAGCAAACTCTAGAAACACAGTGTAAATAGACCTAAAAAATCCTTGTTGAATTGAAAAACTATATCATTCCATAGTATCATGCCTTCAAAATCATATCCTCTTACTGTAAAAAAAAAAAAAAAAAAAAATTCTCTTAGGTCAAAACATGTGTTACAAGTGCATGAGGTTTAAGTTCCCTTCATGTACCTTGTGGACCTTGGTAATATTGCTAAATAAGTCATGGCTTATACTAGCCAGATAACTTTGTTGTGCATGATAAAACTGTTTCTATGCAAGTCGATCTTATATAAAATAAAACTGTTTCTATGCAAGTCGATCTCATATAAAATAAAACTGTTTCTATGCAAGTCAATCTTATATAAAATAAAACTGTTTCTATGCAAGTCGATCTTATTAGGTTTTGGATCTTGAAAAGTGTCTCTATGTGCTATACAGTTTTAATTTGATCTTTTAGGTTTTGATCTTTTAGTTCTTTGTGGTCATCAGGGAGGCTATGATTCCATGCATTTTGTTGGCATTGGGAGGCAATCTTGTTGATGGTAAGTTAAACTACCTGATGAGCACCTCTCCATTATGAATTGGCTATACATAACTTGGCCTTATTGTTATGTTGAAAGATCTTGCTTCAAATGAAGAAATCTATAAAATATTTATATGTTGTCTTCCATCTTTTGGATGATATTTAAATGAATTTCAGAGTGACAGCTCTTGGTTTCACTTGCAGGACCAGGAAGTTCTAAACTTGGTTTACGAACGACAGTTGCTATTATTTTTGGTCGGCTAGTTTTGGTGCCTCCTGCTGGACTTGGCATAGTTATGTTGGCCGATAAGCTTGGCTTCCTTCCTGCTGGAGATAAGATGTTCCGGTTTGTCCTACTTCTTCAGCATACAATGCCTACATCTGTTCTTTCAGGTGAGCTCCTCTTTCATTTTTTGGGAATGTTAAATCAACATAAATTCGTAATAAATCATTATAAAAATCAACATAAATCCTTATTATCTTTTTTTTTTTTTTTGGCTAATAAATCCTTATTCTTGGGATTGTCTTCTGAAGTCATTCATAAAAGTGAGAAAAGTACTAATTGAAATTTATCTGTTCTGGCTTAAAAATAGTTACGATTAAATTTAAATGGATTGAACTTGGTAGAAACATCCCTTCGAACCTCAAGCATCTAAATGATTCATTTCTAATCAATGGTTCAAACCTACATTATTGTCGCCTGGCTAAGTTATTCTTTAGTAATATACTGGGAATAGCATTAACTTGATAATTTGTGTGCTGTCTTTAGGTGCTGTCGCTAATCTGAGAGGTTGCGGAAGAGAGGCTGCTGCTGTGTTGTTCTGGGTTCATATATTCGCCATTTTCTCAATGGCTGCATGGGTTGTACTTTATCTCAACATACTCTTCTGAGTTAGAAAACTGCAGCAATCTGTTGCTGAAACGAGATCTGTCCTCTTCATAATGATTTATTTCACTGTTAGTGTTAATAGCCAAATAGGTTAGCTTTAAAAAAAAAAAAAAATTCAAAATTTGTTGGGAAGAGAGAGTTGTCAATTTTAGTTATCAGACAGATTCCAGAATTTTCATCAACTTTGGTTGTCACAGTAACCTAAACCTAGTGTGAAATGTCATATGGAATGAATTGCAATTTACGTACAATGATAATATCAGAATAATAAACAAATTAATCAATGAACAATTAGAAATACTGAAATTATTTGTATAAGAGGGTTAAGGATTCAAGACATTAAAAACACATTGAGCAAATTAATCAACGTGCAAGAGGGTTATGAACAAATTATTTGTGAAACTTCACATATGTTAAAAGTATCAAGGACTTTTTTCTTATTTGGGATTAATATACTACGATTAATAAGTGCTTGAATATTTATAAATTTTCATTATACTTAGTTCCTAAACTTATGAAGTTAGATTATTTGACATATTACAATTTAAAAAAGAAGTGACAGAGTAAATCTCATCTCTTAATACTAAGAAAATATCACTCAGAAATGAGTGTCACACACAGGTTTATGGTTTATGTAAATCATGTTGCTAGTTAATCATATATACAAATGCAACGCTAGTCATGCATAATTTCTTTACAAAAATAGCTCCAAATAATCTGTCAACTGTCGTCCCTTGACTTATTATAAGTGACACCGGGTTAAGTGTGAGGTCCTCATACTTGCTTCATTGGTAATTAATTTTCGTCATTGACCTGGGAAATGGCAGCAGCACAAGAGCTTAGACCATCAAAGCAGACATTCATAAACCTTGCCAATTCTATTCTCGTACTTTTGTTATTAATGGGGGCCGTGGTTGTAACTCGACCAAGCACTAGAATTTCTAATAAAATAAGAAAATACCTCAAACTGTTTTTTTGCATGACCAGTCGGTGATAAGCACATATGAATCAGTCAAGTAAGGAATCAATTAGAAAAGAGACCACCATCTCCGGCTTCTGTTACCTCTTTGGTTGGGCGCAGACGAGCCAGGAACATGAATTTGATTAATCCCTCTCTCAGGAAAGTTGCACTGACGGGTTGGCCCTCTCCCTTGAGGATTTCCAAGCCAGAGGACAAGGACAATACCCACAAGACTGACAATTGGAGCAGCAGCAAGAAAAAACCATCTCCTTCTACTGCCCTCTTCCCCATAGCTACTTTCACCAGGATCCTCATCGAGAAGTTCCCTTTCCACCATTTCACCTTGGCCAAATTCACGAGCTTCATCTGCTTCAGCTCCATCTGAAACATCAGAGGAACTGTCTTCACTTGCAGCCTGCTGCTGAATTTCATGTACTCCTATTCTATCGCTATTGCTTCGCTTCCCCTCTTCATAGTCTTTGTCATCAGTTGGTAGCTCAAACCTACAGAGAGGACATGAATTTCGGGCACTCAACCATGGTAAAATACAGGATGGGTGATATAGATGAAGGCAAGGAAGCTGGTTAACTTCAGTGCCGATGGATAATACATCCTTGCAAATTGCACAAGCTAAACCATCATGCTTCACATGTTCCTCATTGATGATCACAAGAGGCAGACTATTCACAAAGGACATAGCTGCAGGAGGAGCTCCTCTTCTTGAGCTGTCAGTCTCAGCAAGTTGTTCAAGCAATTCTTCAACACCTCTTGCATCAAGATAATCCCCAGAATTCCCTACATATTGTGGTATATCTGATTCTTCCAAGTGAGCAAAGATGTTCCCGTTATATGCTTGTCTAGCTTGCCTAGCTTGCCTGCTTCTCCAGTGAATTAACCCTTCAAAATCAGGAGAATCAAATTGTTGACGCCAACTATTGGAGCCATTAACTTCAATTGGACTTGAAATTAAATAAGTCTGAAGTCGAGGTCCTGCTTCCACAGATTCAATTGCTTCTTCCTCAATATCAGCTTCTTCCCATTCACCATCTTCTTCATCATCTGAGTTCCAGTGGTTAAGACCAGCATGCATTGGATCAATGTCAGTATCACTGTCCAAATTGCTTTCATCGTCTGGTTGAATAAGCATCTCTGTATCTAGCAAACTATGTCCATCAACAGATACATCAGAGTCCCCTCCGTATGCACTAAAAGAAATGGCATCGCTCTCTCCATGATAAACCCTGTACCAACTGGCACTGGGAGTTGTTTCATTCTCCCCATAAACAGAATCCAAATTATCAAAACCCTCACTTTCAGTATCTGAGAGAACCTGTCGCCATCTTCTAGAACCAGTTGGGGTTGTGCGGGAGCTTGTGTGTGGCAACAGCCTAACAGAAGCATCTCCATCTACAGATTGATTGTCATGTCCAGATACAGTGGACTGGTTTTGCCTCACCAGATTAATCATATGTGATAATTGCTGAGAAAAAAGATTTTCAATCGACTCAGAGCTGCTGTACCTAGTTCTTCTTCCTCTATGTGGCCTCCTCTGAAGAGAATCATGTGTGGAGTCCCCCAGATCTTCAAGAAGCAAAAATTTACAATCCCCACATATACTGATAGATTCAAGATCATCAGTATCAGGTGCAAAAATTCTTCTGCACAGCACACATGATGCTGGGTGGACAGAATGGCCAACGTCTAAACCACCATCCAAATGGCCATGAGCAGCAGACAGGGGCACATCCTCAGATGTTCTTTCTGAGTTTGCATCCATCTGAAAGACAAAGGAACATAAAATATTGTGGGGGGGGGGGGGGGGGGGGGAGAGGGGAGAGGAGAGAAATGAGAGATTTCAATGCAAATTAAAATGGACACAGGCATACAGGTATAAAGGGTTGGTATTATAATTCCGGACAAGTGTAACTAATTTCCCACCAAAAAGAAGGACAGGCTTGAAGACTAATGTAACGTGAAATAAATGTTGAGAAGAACAAGATGGAAGCAAGGGCATACATACGAAACCAAAATATGTTCAATTATTCTATTAGAGAGATAAGTTGTTTAGGAAAAGAAGTGATCCAATCATTGTTGTCCTCATGTCTGAGTATGATGATGGAATGGCCATGCAAAACTAATACCCAAAATGACCGTATTATGGCAACATATCATTTTAAACTTTTGCAGCTGTTTTCCTCAAAGAAATTAAAGTTTAATTTGTAAAGTGTAGCAAGCTTGCTGTAAACAACCTTCCCAGTCCCCTCACATAACTTCTATAAAACATCATGGTGACAGAAAGAAAGAAAAACTAGAAGGAAACAGAATGGTATAAGAGGGCTATTCAAAACATTCCTTCACAAAACTCGGTAATCCATAAAGTGATAAAGCCTTCCACCAGCTTAACTACTGTGAACACCTCCAATGAGCAAATACAACATGTATGCCAAGATAAGATAAGGGAAATCACAGAACAAGAAACCTAGATTGCTCGATACAGCAGTTAAGCTATTAACTTTTGCAACCAGAACCATTATAAGTTAAATTTCACTCAAATTTACCCTCAAATAGAACCTGGACCTGGTAACAAGGACATGCCAAACCACCAAGCATCTACTTGCTCGAAATCTAAATGACCACAAAAACAAGGATAAACAAGAAACAAAAAAGATAGGAAAACATGTTTTAGAAAAATGCAACCATCTTGATCTTCAACGATAATGTGAAACTAGCAAAACTGAGCCCTGAATGTCCACAGAGTCAAAGTGAGAGACACGGCATTTTAGAATAATCACATAATGCATCCATCGTCAACCCAATACTCAACTAATGCCAGTTGCCTCAATTGCATCCCCCCCTTAATCCCCATGTTGTAAAAACACCCAGATGACCGAAAAATGAAGAAATCACAAAAGATCTCATTTTTAACACAGAGGCACATTCATGTCTTCTCAAGTTATACAACTATAACCCAATTCAAACAAATTCCCATAATATTACCATCCAATTGTTAGTTCTCTCTAGCTGAATTCAATTGCATAAAAGAAACAGCGAAAAGTGTAAAGAAAAAAAAACTTGAAGGATTGAAACAAATTACCAGACAATCAATTCTGGGTAGGAAAATGCTTCGATCTTCTTCAAAATTCACCAGCTTCAGACTTTTAATATACCCGTTGAAACAAAACCCAGAATTAAATCCATAAAACTGGAAACAACAGCCCAAAATCAAATAAAAAATGGATCTTTCAGAGCAAAAGAAAAAATCCCAATAAGCACAATAACAAAAGAGAAGATGGGTTGGTGAGAAAATGGTATCTTTAATCTATAACAGGATAGCGTGTTAGAGGTCTTAGTCAGCGAGTATCCTTATCAATTACCGTAGTCGTCGTCGTCGTCGTCAAGTATATATAAATTTATATCTACACACAGTTGAGTTTGTTTTGAGGGTCTTATCGGAGAAAGAAGGACAGAGAAGACCCAAAACCCTTTTTTATCGAAAAATTGAATTTAGTTACTTGTAGTGGATATCACGCGCTACTCTGCGCGTTTGTTGAGTGGCTAATCGATTGCCCCAGCGTATACAACGGAGCGTCTCTCTGTGTATGCTTTAACTCTTTATTGCCGTATCTTTTGTCCTTCTCGACGCGCTCTAACAATGATGGTCGTGGAGCCATCCGGTCTAGTAGTGGAACAAAGTCTCAGCAAATTTGATGGCTTTCTTTCAATAGCATTATAATCATTGTTGTCCCGGTCTTGCTTATTCAACTGAAAAAATTGGAAATCGACCGTAAGATTGGTTCGGTTCTGATTTTAAAATCGGACAGAAAAGAACTGAGAAAAATCCGGTGATCCAGCCGGATAACCGGTAGGCTCGGATCGAGTTTCCTGGGTGGAAAAAAAAAAATTTGCCAATTTTTTTTTGGTTGGATTAAACAAAAATCTTTGTGATTGGATTAAATTAAAAAAATTGCAAAACCCAAATTAACATGAACTAGCTCATATTGCACTTCACACATTGAACTTAAGCTCAATACCCTGAATTTACACCCCCGCAGGCAAAAGATAGTTTTCTTGGCTACTTTCTTAATATTGAAATGATGAGACTTTATATATATATATATATATATATATATATATATATATATATATCATTCCAACTTTACATTTTTTTCAATGTGTGAAAATTCACTTTCCTCCCTTATTTACCTTAGTATAGATTATAAAACTTATTTTGAGTTTCAAATTATCATTCACTCATTCACCATTTTGAGCACATGAATATTTAAATTCATATTTCTTACGTAAGAGAATACAAATTCGAGTAGACTTCCCACTACCGAGTAGTAAAATTCACCCGAATTTGGGTTTTAAAATGACCACTTAATAAGTTAATTTACCATAATTTATTATAAGTAATGATCTCAAATTCATATTTCTTTTAAGTAACGTTCATTAATTTTAATTATATGTATATTATATTTTTTTAACATATAAATAATAAATATATGATATTATTTAAAATTTTGGTTAGACTCCGGTTGAACTTCTTGTAATACCCTGATTTTTAGTTATTTTTGAAAATATTATTTTCACATGGAAATATAAATATTTAATTCGATTTACTGTAATTTTGTTTAATGGTAATTTGAATTACCATTATTATTGTAGAAAATATAATATTTGATT
>CATKHJ010764880.1:0-26786 GCA_949750685.1 Vernicia montana | reverse complement strand
TAATTTGTCAAAATTAGGTAAGGTGGGTGGCCAAAATTAAGAAAATTTTGGTTGGAGTTGTTGGTTATTTGCCTATATAAAGGCTAGAGTTTCAAGCTTAAATGTATCCCAAATTTGAGAGAGAAAATAGAGAGTTTGAGAGATAAAAATATTTGAGTGTGTTTCTTTTATTTTAAAAGAGAGAAATTAATTTGTTTTCTCCTTATAAAATAGAGAGAGGTTGTGTTATTGTAACTCTTATTATTTTCTCATGGTGAAATTCTTATATTCTTGTCCGTGGATTTTACCCTAATTTGTTTGGGGATTTTCCACGTAAAATCTGTGTGTTCAAATCTATCTTTATTATTTTATCAAATTATTAGCTACAGTCTTGCTCTAATCCGGTGTCAATTTCCGCAACAGTTGAAGGGGCTTAGATGGAATGTTAGTAATGGGAAGGATGTTCTGATATGGGAAGATGCTTGGGTACCAGAATTAAGTTCTCAAATGCCTGCATTTGGAGATATGTTTCTTGTATCAAAGTAAGGTCTTTGTTTAATGATGAGGAAACTACAGCTATCATGCGAATTCCAATTGGGAGCCCATGCTCAAAGGATAAATTGGTATGGCACTATGAACGGTCAGGAATTTACACCGTTAAATCTGGTTATTATGCTTCTCTTAGGGAATATCAAGATACAGATATACAGGGTGATACAAATCAATGGAACAAGAGTTTTTGAAAATCCATTTGGAGCAGGGGTATTCAACCAAAAATTCGCACTTTTTTGTGGAGGTGTGCTCGAGGAGCTCTGGCTGTGAAAACTAATATGTTTGGTAGAGGGTTGGAAGTATATGCTGGTTATGATTTGTGTGGGGCTGCATCTGAAACAATTCCTCATATGTTATTTCAATGCCTACATGCTAGAGCGGTTTGGTGCCTAGTTGGTTTTAATACAGATAGCCTACCTATAGAGGAAGAAGACTTCAAAGTATGGTGGAGATATATAGTGGAAAATCTGGCAGACAAGGGGCGTGAGGATTTTATTGATTATATGGCTATAGTATGCTGGCACCTATGGAAAACACGAAATGCTGCTTTGTTTGATGGAAAATTAATTAATCCTTTAGAAACAAAGGAATCCTATGATCGTGCTTGGAACGAGATGCAGAATTGTAGCAAGAAAATGCAGGGTTGTAATCACTATAATGAGCAACGACTGCTAGAAGGAAATCATGAATGCAAATGGAGAAGGCCACCATGTGGTTTTCTTAAAATAAACTCAGATGCATCTTTTATTGAAGCTTCAAAGAAGGCTTCAGTTGCTTTTGTATGCAGGGATGATACTGGACGAGTCCTACACATTGGTTCAGCTGTTATGACTTGTAGATCACCATTGGTAGCTGAAGCAATGGCTCTCAGGGAGGCGGTCAGATTTGCCAAGAATAATGGTTTGAAGAACATTCTATTTGAATCTGACTCCTTAGTGGTTGTTGATTGCTGCAAGAACCACAATAAGGTTTCTCCATGGGAGATTACAAGCATTATTGAAGAGATACAACTATCTCTTAGTTCTCTTTCTAATAGTAGCCTAATATATATTAGTAGAAAAGCTAACCATGTAACTGATTGGGTAGCTAAGCACTCGTTCTATTTTGATCCTGGAGGGTTAGCTTTTACAAATTCAGAGCTTGAGAGGCTATTATTAGTGGATGTATCTCTTTCTAATTATTAATAGAATGATGTTTTCTTTGTCAAAAAAATATATATATATCTGCAAATTTTTTTTAATAGTATAAAGCAATTTTTTTTAACAGTATAAAGCAATAGAAAAAAAATATATAAAGCAATTCACTTGCGAATTTGTAATGTTTAACATTGATTGATAAGCTAGTAATTCACTTACGAATTTGTTTAACTTACGAATAAAGCAATAAAAAAAATATAAAGCAATAAAAAAAATTGTTTAACTTATGAAATTTAGTTCACAAACTTCAAAAATATATATATATATAAATATAACCACTATCTAAACCATAATAAGCTAAAATTAACATTGATCAATATTGGAAATTAATTAAAATAATAATGTCACATACCTTGATTTCATTCATTAAGCTAAAAATAATTAATAATGAACTTTGATTTTAAACTTCTGGTTAAATTTATCAATTGATTCTTATTGACAATTTATTTAGTTTTTCAGAAATGTAAAATATCGTTCACAAATTATGATATTAGTTTTTCAGAAATTTAGGATACTTTTACTAGTTTTTCAAAAACTTAAGATACTTAATTCTTCATTAACTTAAGATACCAATTCTTCATAAATTTATATTTTATTTATTTAATTAGTTTTTTAAGAACTATAAATAATAATAGCTCTTCAGAAACTGTATTAATTTATTTAATTATACAGAAATTTAGAATACAAATTTTTCAGGAACTATATTTAATTAATTAAAATTAAATATCATCAAATAATATTTTATTTTGCTTGTTTCAAAATAGTTTATAACAATCGATAATAAGAAGCAAATAATTCTGTTGAGAATTGTTAATAGTAAATCAAAGAAAATGGTATAATAAAATTCGTGCTGATAACGTGTTATAAAATAAAAAGGTAAATAAAGAATAGAAGAGAATAATTTGTGTCATACTTTATTAAAACTAACATCTAGAGATAGATTGCGTTATAGATAAAGTACAATCTCTGTAAGGATTTCTATTTAGAGAGATAACGGTAAAGATAATTTATATTCTTATCATGACATCCATTAATATATTTCATAACAATATTAATATATATATTTTTTTAATTTAACAATAAAATAATACCACTGGTCAATTTTCATGCAACAAATAAAACTTATATTTTAAATGGAAAGCACAAATTTTAAGCTATATTGCACGAAAACGAAAACGGGGAAACGAGAAACGGGGAAACGGACACGCGGAAACGGTATTTTCAAAAAATATAAGAAACGAAACATGGGGGAAACGCGCAAATATAAAAAAATATGAGGGTATATTTATAAATATTAATTTATATATATACAAAAAAAATATAATAATTTATAAATATATAGTAAAAATAATATATATATATATATATATATATATATATATATATATATATATATATATATATATATATATAATAATAATAATAATTATATATATAAGGAAAAATGAAGTCGAGTGTAGATATTTTTATTTAGGAGTTGATATGAGCAAGCTGACTTTTTTTTTCCCACTTGAAAACGGATTTCTGTTTATGTAAACGAGTTTCTAACTTTTTTAAATTATAGAAACGTGCCCGAAACATTTTTCAAATTACGGAAACGTGCCCGAAACGTTTCGGACAAGTTTCCGTGAGTTTCCAATCAGGAAACGTTTTCGAAACGCGGAAACGCGACCTCCTGAAAATTTCCGTGCATCATAGATTTTAAGTGGAGACATCAATTCAAAACAAGATATCCATTGCTAATCCGCGCAGCAAGATAAAATTATCATTTTTATTTCTATAATGTAGATAGTGGTTAATTTTAACAAACAGATTAAAAATTAAAATGATTAGAATACCATTTATCCTGTTATAAAATAACATTTAACATATATTACTATGTATTTTAATAAGTATGATATTAATGATGATTTATATGCAAGTCCTATAATCAGTCCTGCACTCAGAAATCAAGCAAAATTGTGAGAAAAATATTATATTAATCTTGAATTTAATAAAAAATTTAGAATTTTTTTGGCAATACTTAAAACTGCTATTAAAAAATATTATTTAAAATTTATTTCTCTAATATGAATTTTATATATTCTAATTGTAACAGTTTCAAATAGATGAACAAAACTCTGTAAATGTGAAACAGTTAAACAACACTCTGAATTTTTTTTCAAAGTCTTATAAAAAGAAAAAAAAAAAAATCTTGCCCTTTCTTAAAATAGTAGCAGTACCTTCAAAATTAAACTGGAAAACTATTTTTTTTTTCTTATGTTATGATATATATATATATATATATAGGTAAGAAATTTATGAATATATATATATATATATATATATATATATATTCATAAATTTCTTACCTAAAGAGTAAAGCCCTAATCCTTTTTAGGTACTAGAAAAATTGAAAGGGTTCCGAGTTTTCTAATGGCACAGAAAGAGAAAAATTAAAGCAATAATAAAGGACACATTCATCAATTATAAAGTTAATTTTAGATAATATTTGATTTTAAACCAATGTTAATAAAACCGGACTGGATGTTGAATCGATTTTTTTTTTAGTTCACGGTCCGACTGGTTCGATCGGTCCAATTTAATTTTTCTGCCATTTTCTTTTTTTAAAAAATTTTTTTTAGTTCAAAACGATATCGTTTTGAAAAATTCTAGTTCGACCGGTCATTGATTTTTTCCTTTTTTTTGTTCGAACCGATTTTTTCCAGTTTATGATTTATCCAATTTTTTATGATTTAAGAACTGAATCAGTGACCAATTCTTGATTTAATCAGTCCGACCGGTCAGTCCGATTTTAATAATACTGTTTAAACATGCTGACAAAAATGCTATCAAGTTATTGTTCCAAAAAAAAAAAATAATTAATTAGGAAGGTTCAAATTTTGAGGTATGTGAAAAAAAACATTCAAATCCATATTTTAAAAAAAAATTCCAAATCCAATAAATATAAAATTAATAATAATATTATAAACATGCACAAAAAACCACAAATATGACCAATTTGGACAAAATAAAATAATCCTTTTAATTAATCAAAACACAAATTGCATCAACTCTAAATTAAATTACAGCTCAATACCATGCTCCAAATATATAAAATTCAAATTTAGTTAAATTAATAAAATTTTCAAACGAGAGAAACAAAAGGGTATTCCTACCTTCTTAACATATAAGCTAATCATGTAAAAATAAAATTTAACAGATGTAAACTATAATGACTCATCTTTAAATTTACTTGAGTTTACATCAACACTAATTATCCTTGAAGCACTAGTAATCCTAGCCCTTTTATGAGTTAATTACATAAACAAAATACATATTAAATTTTCAAGTTACAAATTAAACAGAAATAATGGAAAATCAAATTCCATGGGGTGTCATTAGGCCTGCAATTGGACAAATAAAGGACTAAGTAACTTTATTGGACACATAATTATCTAAAATCATTATGATAAAGAAATTCAAAAGAGAAACAAAATGAAAAATGAATATAGTTGATTGCAGAACATTTCCTCTAGACATACTCAAATATAACAACATTCCATATGGACATGACCGGTTTAATTGAGCTGTCGGTTTTGATTTGGAAACAGCATTTTTAGATCGACCAATTTTAGTTTTGATTTTAATTTGAAACCAATTTCTTTATTATGGTCTAAAACTAGTTTTAAACCGATTCCTTTATTATATTAATTTTGATTAAAAAATTAATATAACATAATAGAATAATTTAAAATAAATTTTAATAAACAATAAAATTTATTAAAATACAATTATATATTAAAAAAAAAAGCTTATACTTAATTCTTACGTTAATTTATTAAAATATAATTGTATGACCGATTTAACCGAACAATCAATTTTCGATTTGAAACCAACAGTTTTGATTTTTATCTAATTTTTAATAAAAAACCAAAACCAAGCTCCTCATAATTTCGGTTACAAATCGAAACCATAACCAAAAAATAATTTTAATTTCGATTTTATTCGGTCGATTCCGATATGATTCAATGGTTCTAGTTTGGTTTTGATCACGATTCCGATATGATTCAATGGTTCTAGTTTGGTTTTGATCACCTCTAATTCCATAGCATATTTGTACCTCAAATAGCAGATATATATTATTTATATACAATAAAGGTAAGAAAGTGAGAGAAAGCAATCAATCTAGATTTTTTTTTCTTTTAATTTGAATTGATGTGCTTTTCTTTGCTGTGTTTTGGCCTCATAAAGTTTATTCAATAGATTGAGTCCCATACCCTGCAATATTCTTGCTAACTTTTTTTGTGTAATCTAGAATTCCTTCGCCCTAACATTTACAATAGAAAATCAATGCTCAAAGTGGTCATAATTTAAGCATTACCATAATTTGCTGTTAACTAATGTCTTGCCACTTACATCACCATAATTAGTCAAATATTCAAACAACTTGCAGCAAATTCCTATATATATAAATAAAAAATTGAAAGAAAAAAGGAAATTGAAGTCACCAGGAAACTGAGCTTGAAAAAATACCAAGATTTGAACTCAAGGGTTTTGTTAAAATTATCTCTTTTTGCTTCAAATAAATGATGGGAATTCATTTAAAAATAAATTGTTTTTACTATCCAAATGAATTTTATGTTGATTTATTGACAAAGACCCAAAAAAGAATCACTGAACAAAACCCAGAAAAATTTTTGCGTTTAGTGATTAAATAAACAACCCCCCATTGCTAAAAACAGAGACTATGAAAATTAATACCAAACAAAAACTTGATTAATTATAATAATTGAAAAGGATTAAACATAAGATTTGATTTCATGAGGGATTGGGGGCTCAGACCTTCAACCTTTTTCCCTTGAAATGGCTGTATTGAAATCTAAAATGACATTAAAAATTTTCAAAGTATCAGACCAATAATACCAACTGGGAAAATTATAAAAATGCTTCACTATAATCAATAACATGCACAAAAATACTGTTAAGCAGAGCACCTTCCCAACAATATTTTCTTGACTTTGGAAAAGTGGAACCATAACTGTTTGACCATTTCCCTTCTTCATTGGAACCTATACACAGACGTAAAGATACTAACATCATCAGACACACCCAAAAAAACCTCGAATATCACAGAATATGATCCAATATAATAGCATATTAATATTCACATTAGCAGCAAAAATGCAAGAATAAATTGATTTAAAGTAGAGCCCATAAGTCAATTCAGTTTTTTACTCCCAAATAACTTTGCAAGCAATTCTTGCAATTCCAACATAACTAAACATGAATTCATTAAACCGCCGTTTAGTTTAATATTATACTTTTTTTGCTTTCTGAAAATAAACTACTCCTACATTAGCAACTCAACACAAAACCATAAAAAAATTAGTAGGGTACCTACTCACGAGTTTTTCCATCTGCCTTATAATGTCTGTCATTACATTTCATGATTGTGTTACTAATCATTGAATTACACTACTCTTTCATCCAATAAATCATTTATATATTAACCTTTTTTATTTTTAATTCATCTTATATTTCCAAGTAACAAATCTAAAATTAGTTAATTAATTAACTCAATAATCCAAAACTATCAATAGGAATGGTCCCATCCAACAAAAAATGATGAAGAATAGCCAGAAATAATAAAAGGGTCCACTGCACTAATTCTAATTGAATGATCTCAATTAATTTATCTAGATTCCTTTCTGATGCTATGTAAGGAAAATACTATATGTGTAGGTAACTTACTACCACCATCAACAATGGCCAAATGCCACCACCACCTTCAATTCAAGCATCCAAATTAAAATCTTATCTTCTAGAAGGCACCAAGACAATGCTAATCATAAAAAAAAAAAAAAAAGTTGCTAATTAATTAAAAATGAAAATTAAGCACAATCAAAATGAATTAGAGAGAGCTAACAGTAGCAGCAGTTGGAGGAAATCTGAAATTCAAACAATCATTAAAAAAAAAAAGATTGAAGCTTCAAACTTCATGTTCAGTAAAAGAATATAAAGAAAAGAAAAAAGATACTCACTTCTCAAAATCATCGAAGATTACAGTGTCGGGAACAATCTCAATGAAGTTAGAAACAACATCCAATTCAGTGCTCGCACCTAAAATAAAATAAAACAAAAAATAAAAACCCAAAAAAAATTGAATTCCAAGAAAAGAAAACAAAAGGGTAACAAAAAAGAAATGCAGAGATAGATAAAGAAACCAGTATCAAGAGAAGAGAAACCAGTAGAAGCACAAATTTAAGGAAAAGAGCGTTGAAACTTGAAGAAGATAGCATTTGAAGCCTTTTGTTGACCAATCCAAACATTAAAATCAGCTACAAATACATGCAAATTGCAATGCATAAATGTATAGATATAGAGAGAGCAACAAACATGGATTGAAGATTTGAAGGAGAGAATCCCCAGAAATTGACCCAGCAGAAGAATGAATCCAAACAAAACCGAACCACCATAGCCAGAAACCACAAATAGAAACAAAAATGGTGACATGCAAGAGAAAAGAAAACAAAAATTAAGCGCAATCAACCAATCGAAACGAATTAGAGAGAGCTAGGGAAGACAATAAGGAAATCAGAGAAGACAGAGATACCTGTGGTCTGGTATAAGGATTGAGAGATTGAGAATCTGAGGATGCAATGTTCAGTCGATGGCCGTGATGGCAGTGAGACAAATCGATGGCGGTGATGCATGTTGGGCTTGGTCGGTCGATGGCCTGGCTGTTGGTTCCAACAGAGAGAAAGGGATATCGAGAGAGAGGGAATGAGTAAGATGGCAGGGGCAGAGAACGATAGTATTTAAGGATAAGGAGAAAACGACGTCGCACTTAATAAGGAATCCGACGTCGTTTTGCTTATAAGGTAAAGTAGAAATATAGTCAAAATGGAGTGAAACGACGCCGGTCCAAGAAAAGCGGTGTCGTTTTGCGTATTGGGTACAGGGAAAAAATAGAAAATGGCGTCGGATCATCAGCGAAATCAATTGATTTTTCACTGTTGATCTGCGGATTCTCCTTATATATTTGTATAGATGTCCTGTTGTCAACAAAAATCATCTAATGAGATAACTAGTATAACAATACACCAAAAAAAAAAAAAAAAAAAAAGTGAAAATAGAAATAATATAATGATACATTTGGATGATAAGGATTTTAACCTTGATTTGAATTTGGGCTAAATTTCTTGTTTGAGTTATTAAAATTGAATGAATTTAGATTTGATTGGTACATTCAACTATGATCCTTGAACTATCGATTAACGCACATTATGATCTTCCAATTTAAAAATATTACTTAAAAATTCTCGGATTTTATGTAACGGTCACTTTAAAATCCTTTGGGCAATTTTCCGTCAAAAGCACTAATGAAAAGATGACATGGCTTCACAACTCAACATTTTTGAATTATTTTAAGCCACGACAGCTAACCATATAGCTCCTCCTTTTCTCTCTCATCACCTCATCACGTGAAGCACCATTATTGCTTCTCTCTCTTTCACCTGCAAAAGCTAAACTTCTAAAATTTTAATTTGCTTTAGATCTCGAAGAATTTGGAACCCAGACCATAAATTTTCTTACCTTGAGCTTCCTCAATTCCTCTCTTCATCTACCTGTCTGCTTCACTCTTCTTTGGATTCCCTGCTCTTTAT
This sequence comes from Vernicia montana, assembly GCA_949750685.1. Classification (NCBI taxonomy): domain Eukaryota; kingdom Viridiplantae; phylum Streptophyta; class Magnoliopsida; order Malpighiales; family Euphorbiaceae; genus Vernicia; species Vernicia montana. The sequence continues at coordinate 17,410 of CATKHJ010764880.1, read as the reverse complement.
ACTATTTTTCTTCATTTCTTCGCCTTTGGTTCGTTCTATTTTTAAGGCAAACAATACAAATCCATCCCCTTTTCTTCCCCATTTTTCAATACTCATGAACTCTCTTTCTCTTCTCTTCTCTTCTCTTTGATTCTTTCCAATAAGCTACATCCTAACATAGAGGAAATTCTCTAATGGCCATTCACTAGCCAACCAATCAAATAGTGTTGTCTATCTTTTACAAAATTTCACGTCTTGTATTCTTTACTATGTTTTTGCTCTGTTTTTTTATTTTTGTTATAACAGCCACTGCCACCACTGAATTCAACTTTGGTATTTTAACTCTTAGTAGTCTCTAGTTTCTCGGCGACTCCCATTTAAACAATGGGAGCATTTGCCTTACTTGTGACCTCATCGTCCCTACCTCTGGCACTGGTAAAGTGCTATATTCTAAACTAATTAGATTTCAGAACTGAGGACTAACTCTATAACCAGTTTCACCATTTTTTTCTCCTATTCTGTTACCAATCTAAACCCATCTTTAATTGATCAATATATGTAGTTTGTGAATGATTGTGTGGAATTGCACATCTCATCATAGTTGACTACCATATACTCTAAAATAAGTGTTAGGCTTCCCCCTCCTTTATTTTTTGCAAGTGTTTCACAAATAAATGTGGGTTTGGGACTTAGAAGTTCTGGAGATCTTATTGTTTGCAAGAAAAGAAATCTAAATAAAGCATGAAACTAGAAAGTAGAGTTTGTATTGGCTACATTGTATCTCTTATAATGGACTAGAAAAGATGGAGTTGAGGAAAAAAAGCAAGATTGGTTAGACTGGATACAAGAAACTTTTATTTGCATTCTTGCAAAATTTTTATTCATTTTTATAAACGCATGGATGCATTCTTACTTATAAATGTCATGGATGATATCAAAAATTCTTTTTACTGATAACATTTACAATTGTAACTGATTGGTGTACTGGTTTTTAAATCTTGCTATTACTTATTGTACTCGTGTTTGGAGGAAGATTTTAAAAACCAAGGCTGAAATGGTTTGATAATTGTCACCATCAAGGTTGCCCTTTTATCAGAAAATATAGCAAGAGCCAAGAGAGCAGCATATGATGCAATTCTGCTGTAATTATCAACAGTTTTGCTGGCTTATTGTCTGGTTTTGGCCGAATGCAATGTTTGATGAGGTGGTTGACATACAACTATAATTTGATCACAATTTATCCAAATTAAGATGAGAAAAATGCAGTGGCATGGTTAGTAGCTGCTAATTGAGAATTTTCTGCTTTAGTTCTTAGAATGACATTCCAAAGATTGGTACAATATCATATGATTCGATCCTCATATAAATAATCATTGCTTTTAAATCTTGGTTATTCATACAAGTTTACTCATACTTGATAGGCTATCCCAAAAGGGAAGGCAACTGAAATGGAGAAATCATGATCAAAATTGAGTAAGCATGTTCAGAGTTAGAGGCAAGAGTTCCACTGTGCAAAGCTAAAAGAGTACCTATAAAAAAGAAAACCTTTCCTAACTATCATTCTAAAACCAACATCTAATATACATATTTACCATTGTTTAGAATAAAAAGCTAGGAATCTGAAACTTGATCAGTGTTAGAATGAAGAGGTTGATTCTGTTGTTTGAAGAGTTGTAAAGCCTATGTATGTGTGTGTCAATGGAATTCATACAACATTCCTCTATCAGATTGTAGTAAGTTTTGCATTTTTTGTAGACTTGCTCAACAACTTTGTGCTTTCTTGTTTGGTCTGTTCAATTTTGTTGCAGTGCCTCAACTTTTATCTTTGTTTGCACATGATTGGAAGTTTGCACGTAACCATTGTGATGGACACCATTGATGTGAAAAAGACAATGGCATTAAACAACATGAACACAGAGAACAAATTAATTTCTAAATAATTTCTTAGACATGGATAATGAAAGGCCTCGACAAGTATCATTGTTGTTGGTAGGATGACTTGATAGATGTCAGCTCCCTAACCTTCTTTCCCAATGCTAGACTGCCACCCAAATTCAAAATGCCTGAACTTGAAAGATTTGATGGAACTACTTACCCCAAGACCCATCTGAAGATATATATGGGGGCAATGTAGTCTTTGGGACTTAACAATGAGCTCTTTGCTCAATTGTTCCAACCTTCACTAACTGGTATTGTCATGAGATAGTCCCTTTCACTAGACAAGAGCCAGAAAAGGATGGGATGATATTTGTCATGCCTTTGTCAAGCAATATCATTACAACAGTGAAGTGGATGTCACTAGGCGTGACTTGAAAACCACTAAGAAACTTCCAAATGAGTCATTCTTCATGTTCCTTACAAGGTGGAGGGTTAAAGCTGCTCAAATGGTAAACCGACCAACCGAACAAGAACATGTGGACATCCTTATCAAGAATCTACTCCCAGTTTACCAAGCCCATATGCTAACCCAATACCTGCTCACCTTCAAAGCTTTGGTTGTGACTACTTCAAAAATTGAAGATTGCATACAAAGAGAATCATTTCAAGATGAATTCTCTACCACCGATATGAATAGTGATGAATAATATGAACTCCATGACCTTTGAGGCTAAGATCGACATGCCACCTTCCCTTTCAAGCCAAATCCATCACTATGATCCATGCATCTTCACCAAAGTGGAAGCCAGACCCACCTCACCCCACCTTACCTCTGCCTAAGTAGCATGTTATAGAGGAGTCCAAGCTCAGTCGATCTAACTTGTCTGAGAATGAGCCTAAGTCTAAGTCCGAGTCCGAGTCCAAATCTAAAATCGAGTCCAAGTCCATGTTCAAAGTTCAAGTTTGATTTTGAGTCTGAGTCTGTTATTTTTGTATTTTTCTTCTATTTATTTTGTACTATCTTCTCCTTTTATAATAAAATATTTATGTTATTCATGCACTTCTCTTTTCTCACCTTTCTTATTTTGTTTAAAATAATTTCATTTCAAAAACAAAAAGATAAAGAATCAATGAATTTTGGCAAGCATTTGCATTTCACCATGAAATCCACCATGATTTGGACAAATCAAAACTTGAGGTATTCTTGTGCCCGCATAAGATGCCGCTTCACCAGCTCCTAATCAAAGGATAGTCGAGATAATAAAGAACACCAAGTGGTGATCTATTCAGTTGGAGCAGTCGAAGTGAAAGGCAATCCAATAAAGTTACCCATTGCACTTTTGGGTAATCAAATATAACAACTCAACAAGGGGCAACAATCTCAAATGGACCTGATATCCTAATAAGTTTTCTCTCTAGACCAAGAATTCAATGGAATGGTCTAGACAAAGGTCAGAACCCCAAGATGAAGGAAAGTAGTAGCCCAAATCATAGTGAAATATTTTTTAAATGCCAAAATTCATTGATTAGCTTGCTAAGTTGAAAACCCGAAAGGGTGGCTCGAGCAAAAGTTAAAGCTAAAAAAAAAAAAAGAAGAAGAAGAAGAAAAAATAGTCATCCCTATCAAATCATTATATCCTTTATATCCTTATCCCACATTAATGGCATATCTTTCTAAGTTATCATCCTCTGGTTAATCCCTCATTAGGGGCTCACCTTTTGAATCATCTTATGTTAATCCTTCATGAGCATGTCCTCCATATCATCTTTTAGTCAATCCATCACGTTGCTCTTATTATTCAGTAAGGGCATATCCTTCGTCTCATCCGTCACGTCGCCCTTATCATTCATTAAGGGTATATTCTTCAAGTCGTCTGTCACGTCTTTTAGCTCAAAAAGCTAAATGGCTCCTATCATCCATCAAAGAGCACGTCTTCCGAGTCATCATCCAAATCAATCCAGTGTCACCCCAAGAGTCTCTTCAATCTCAAATAATAAGATAAGATGTGCTTGTCTTCTCCATAAATCATATTACAATAGCAAAATCATACAACCTCCCAACACCTTTCAAAAAGTCCAACCTACCATCATTTAAAGCCCAAGTCTCCTTGGTAAAATCTCATCTTTCAAGGGCTAAGCTCGTCAGCAGAACCAAAATCCTAAGTCTCTCAAGACTTATGACCCTTGAAGCCTAGTTTCCTTGGCAAAGCCAAAGTCGAGCCATGACTCCCAAGGCCTATCATCCTCAAGTTGATTAAAAAGGGCATGAACCAGTCAAAGCCCATCCTATGCTTCTTTAGCAAATCATATCATCCTTTCAAAACCAAGCCTCCTTGGCAAACCATATCACCCCTAAAGTCCAACTCGTTTGGACAAGCAAAATCAAACTTACAAGTCAACTGGTCAAATCACCTCCAAAAGCCATGTTCAGAGGCAGACTCTTAACAGACGGGCCATACAAAGCCAACCCACAATCTTCACCTTTGAAAAGGTCAAATCTAACCGAACCTTCCCACCTAATCTTCTTCGATGCCAAATCTAACCGAGATTTTCCTACCTAATCTTCTTCAAGGCCAAACCTAACCGAGCCTTCCTACCTAATCCTCTTCGAGGCTAAACCTAACCTAGCCTTCCAAGAAAATCTTCTCCGAGGCCACACCTGACTGAGCTTTCCAAAGATAACTTTCCATGCCATACCTGACCGAGCCTTCTAAGCAATGACCTTCTAAGCCACACCTGACCTAGCTTTGACTTCCTCCTAAGGCCGAAAAATTGATCAACTTTTCTTCACCCTTCCAAAATGGGGGCACCCTCTTCTACAAAGATCATCACTCTCATACCAAGTTGACCCTTCACAGGTTCAAGTTATCTAACTCATAAAGTCTTTGCATAGTTAGATGCATTCCACACTAAACAAGTTGCTAAATCAAAACTCCTGAATCAAGACAAATCATCAATCTGAATTCCTGAATCAAACAATCAAAGCATCCTCCACCCAAACCAATCAATTTCAACTTTAGAATCAGACTCATCCTAAGATAGCCTTAGGATTCATCTAAATTAGGTTTCCCTTCTAACATCAGACCCATCCTATGATAGCTTTAGGATCTTTTACCTAAGCAGACTGAGAATATCACTTTCATTCCATATTTTTCCAAACAGATCAGGAATATCACTTCCATCCAAAACTAAATCTCCCAAAGATACCGAGAGAAAGCTTCTTTTATTAATCATTTTCACCCATAAAAGTCTAGCAACGATCACTTAGACATCCCTATGGTTCTTTTTCCATTTCCTTATCAACCTCCACATCTAATTTCTCAATTAAGTATCAATTTGGTTCCCTTTTCCATCCTCACTTAGACATATCTAAACCTAGACATTCCTCTATTTTATTTCCCCACATTTTATCCAAGTCAGTCCCATCTTTTACCTAAAAATATCTAGCCACTGATGTAATATCCTGAACTTCGTCAGTTCTTAATATGAATAGTAATGTCATTGAAAGGCAAAACGAATGATTATAGAGATAATGAGATCAAAAGGAAATCAAACGAGACCCGGTGAAATGCAAATAAAATTTTTGCGTCAAATTAATTCAACTTTTGTGATATTATGGTGCATGTGAACTCATAAACATGTTATAAGAATGATTAATAAAATAAAGTTAGTGAATTGCATCGATATCGGTTACAACAAAGTACAGTGAAAAGGATAGTAAAATGGTCATTTTGCGAAATCCGTCGGGATGATGGGTGAATAAATGAACATGTGAAGCAAGTGCAAGGCCCAAACATATACTCATATGGCCGGCCCATTAAATGTAGAGAATGAAAAATTCTACTTGAAATAAATTTCATGGAAAGAATTGGTCAAATTAATTGAATGGAAATGGACCCCACAATTATAATTAGTCAAAATTCCTATTTGAATTAGGAAACTTCATGGAAATTTCCATTATTAGAAATATGTGCATATTTATCTATAAAAAATGAATATTGTAAAAATCAAATTTGTCTAAAAACAATGGTAGCCATTGGATCAAAGTTGGAACATCTCCACCATCCATTCATGATAATTATGATATAAAAGTTAACTTTCTCTTATTCTTATCTCATTCTCATCTTCCAACAAAAAATGGAAGACACAATCTTCTCTCATACCCCATCCGGCCATCCATGAAGATTCATCAAGGAATTCAAGAATTTTAAGGTAATTCCTACAACCAAGCTTGAATTTCATTCCTAGTATGATTAGGAGTGTGTTGGTTGCTTGATTTGAAAAACCTAGGTTTTGAATTGAACATAAACTTGGAACACTTATAATGCAATGTTAGAGACCGAATCTAAGTAAGGGTAAAACATGAAAGTTGTAGTGTTTTGTCTTAATTAAATTCCTATAAAAGGGTTTTGTGAAATTCTTAAAAGATAATGAGATATATTACTTGAAAATGAACTGACCCGGATTTGGGGAGGTTCTGAGTAAATCCAATTGTTTGAGCTTATAGAGGTTTTTATGATCATATTTTGAGTATAGTCAAAACATAAAAGTTGTAGATACATGTCTTAAGTATTCATATGTAAAAGTAATTTTAAATATTTATTGTGTACAAAGAGAAATCCTACTGGAACTGAAACTGGTTCTCTTTAGAGGTTGAAAGCGGCAGCCCGAAATGGAGTAGTCCAAAAGATAAATTTAGAAACTGAATTAAGGAAAGTATAAAACATGAAAAATGATAATTTATATGTTTATAACCTCTGTGTAAAAGAAAATATAAATTGGATATGTGTATTGAGAGATATGACCTATAGAATGTGATGTGGTATGGAAACTTTTGTAAACTAGCACCATTGATAGACTTGAAAATATTTCTCATGAATGGGGCATGATAGAGATGGAATTAGAAGAAATTGAAAACTAGTGAAATGATCATTGATATGTGTAGAATTAATACACAAAATTATTTGATAAGATTTCAAGTATAGTATGAGAAAATGAGTCTATTATACAACTAACTTTGTAATTGGATTCAACTTGTTAACAGAATTAGAGCTTCTGATTTGAGGATGAAAAAGATGGAACTGGGTTAAACTCAAAACATAAGAACATTAAGAAACATTTCTTATGTTTTGAGTTTAACTAACTCTGTAATTGGATTCAACTTGTTAACAGAATTAGAGCTTCTGATTTGAGGATGACAAAGATGGAACTGGGTTAAACTCAAAACATAAGAAATGTTCCTTAATGTCTCTAGTACCTTCCAGTAAAAGGAAATTTCAATTGAAAACATATACCTTGAGTTATACTCAAAACAGTGTGACAGGGTCAATCTGCCCTATAACAGAGACATAATTGAATTAAAATGGTCACCAAATTTTTTATGAATTGAATTTTAAATTCAATTTTGGATATGTTGTAAATGTATATGTCTAACTTGAAATACAAAAAGAATAAACTCATTTGGATTAGTAAATCTTGAGAAATGATAGAAACAAGATGACAGGGTCTAGTGTTATAACAAGACAATAAAGAAGAATGTAATATTCTACAGTTAACAACTGTATATGGAAACACTGAGTAAATGATTAATATAAATAATGAATACTGAAATAAATATGATTATTCAACATGAATCTAATGTAAAAGAGTATTAAATTGGTATAAGGCAAATAATGAATATGACGAATTATGATATGTGCATATGTATGTATTATTGAACATACTGATTTGCATCGATACTGGATAATAGTATTAGAGTTGGATTGAAATAGTCAAATTGATAAGGTGATTATATGATGTTAAGGGTATGGTTCAACATAGAACCCAAAGGAGATAAATGTTCCAGAGACTGGGGAGCATCATTATCGATTGTACCAAAAGCTTACATTAGGAGCTAAGGAAGTCAAGGTGAGTATTTTGAAACCTTTATGTTTCTTTACCGAAACCAAGTATTTGAATCCTTTTCAATGAGGCCTTTGGCCTACTTACTAATACTTAAATCTTTTCAATAGGGCCTTGGGCCTATTTACTGTCAATTGAATTCCTTTACTGAGGCCTTTAGCCTACTTCCTACCATTTGTCCCTGAGTACTAAATTGTACTCAAATTAAATATTATAAAAGAGTTTAACTGTTTCATATAAATTCTTTCATTGTAATAAAATCCATTCTTGATCTAATGTTCCTCTTTTGGAACATTCAGCGTATCCTAATCGATAAACTATTCCTATAGTTATGTTCCTTTAAGGAACCAATAAATCTATTTATGAAATTCCATTGTTTCTTCAAGAGCTTATCTTTCATTGAACCATATTTGATTCATCATTGTTCACTGTTGATCTAAAATATTGAAAAACTTACATATTGGATCCAAAGTGATCACACTGTATTAATGAAAGCAGAAATTCTCGACTGATGTGGGTATTATATCAGACTGTGTGCACATAGAAAAAGCCTGTGAATGGGGTGAGCATACCTGCCTTAGCTAGGAGAGGTGGTCCTAGCTATGAGACCTGATCTGTCTTACGCTTTGTACTGTTATGAGTGAGCAAAACAATAGCTGCCACTCTACTGTTTACTGATATGAGTGAGTAAGGCATTAGTCGTTACTCCACTATTTACACTGGGAAGCACACCGCTTCTAAAATTGCGATTTCTGCTAAAATGATATTATTGAATCCCAATTGTTATAAACTATTATTATTGTCATTAACTATTGTCATTGAGCACTGTACCGAACCCCGATGGTTACTAACCATTGTTATTAAAACTTAACTATTATTGATCATTGACATTGAATTCCGATTGTCATTAATCATTGTATCAAATCTCGACTGTCATTGATCATTGTTATCGTTATTATTTATTGTTATTGAAACCTACTGTTATTAATCACTGTTAATGAAACTCAACTGTTATTGACCATTGTTATGGTAACTACCCATTGTTATTGAAAAATTACTATTATTGATCACTGATATTCAATTTCGACTGTCATAAATTATCATTATTGAAGTCCAACCATTATTGTTCATCATTATCAGGTTCTAAATGAGTTTTCTATATTGTTATATTGAAATCCAAAAATTGACATTTCATTGCCATTGATCATCAGAGAATTTGTCTCTTCTGCACTATTTCACAAAGTTCTAAATTGCTAATAATCATTGAAAAAATGTCTCCTTCACTATTTCATTAGAACCATATTATTAGTCCCCAACTAATATTGATCATTAAAAAGTTATCTCGCCTATATTGTTATATTTAACCTGAAAGACTGATAAATTATTGTTAAATATCCATCCATCTATTGTTTCTTATTTATTTATAGTAAGTACTCACTGAGCTAATCTCACACCCCCACAGTATTTTATTTCAGGTTCAGTAGCAGATTCAGCAAGTGAATCTCAAGTATTCATCTCCACTTGGGACTACTTTGCTGAGAGTAAGATGATCTCAATTTATTGTTGAGTCGAATCGTTCTAGAGCTCTATGGATTATAACAGTCTAGTATTGTTGTAATTGATTTTATTGAATTCTTATGTGGTTTAAAAATTGTAATGTGATAACAATGATAAAGTATTGGGAGGATTTGTATTGGTTTATAAGAAGCTAAGGATAACGAAGTGTTTTATTGCGAAATGTATCTTGAATGCAGGTTGTGAACCTGGGGTAAAGTTATAATTGCAGTTATCATGCTGCCAAATTGACATTGATAGTGTTAATTGTGTTATTATATTGATGAAGTGGGTTCTACAGGTTATTAGTACCTTTATGGTCACCCATACCCTAGGACCGTCACATCGCCTAAGGTGGGATGTGACAACTGACCTAGATATCCCTCTAATTCCTTTTCTCTCTTTCATTTATCAGTCAACTTCAACCCATAAATGTTTAGAAATAATCACCTAAACATCCCTGTGGTTACTTTTGCCATCTGCCTCAGATTCAATCATTTTTGTCACCCAAACATGTCCAAATCTTGATTTAGACATCCCTTTGGCTCCCTTATCATCTTCCTTCATCATTTTACCCACCCAAACATGTCTAAACACTGACCTAAATATCATTTTGGTTTCTTTTTTCTATCCCTTTCTCTAGGTTCACTATCATCAGAATCGCCTTACAGACAAAGCTAATTTTGATGAGAGGGCAACTGTGAACCTTTAATTTTGCACCCTCTGGCATACAACCAAACTCTAGAGGCACCTAGGCTCAGCAAACATACCTCCGAAAGCCGAAACCACCAAAACCCTAAAAATCAAGAATTTGAGCCCTAGGACCTGATACTCATCCTTCAAGACTTTGAACCATTCTTAGATAACTCGGGATTTAATACAGAGAACAACACAACTGGAATCGCGAAAACGAAGTAGAAACAGGCAAAAATGGACGAAAAATGCGAAACCGGGCGCTGAGCCCTAAGGCACATCTGCAGATCCTCCAACAGTCTCTGCAGATCCACCAAAAGTCTCTATGGATCTTCCAGGATGCTCTGGGGATCCGCACTATAATACCCCAAATGCATGTATGAACTTATGGTTAATCATATGAACTAATTACTGTTAGTACATCATATATATGAATGAGTTATAGGTTGAATGTTTAAGAATTGAAGGATGATTCCTTAAGTGTAGTAGCAGGGCACAAATAGCGACTGCTATTTATGTGTTGTGACTGCGACTGTGGGCGTGAAGGTGACCGCGATTGCCACTGTCTGAAATTTGTAAAAGGCTAAAGGATAGTAGCAACCGCGATATGAGTGTAGCGACCTCAATATAGAAGTGAACAGTCACGTGAACAGTGCCATATTGTGACCGCTATGATGATATTGTGACCGTGAAAGAGAATCGCGACCAGGAATGGCAAGTCGCGACCGTGACTCTCATTGGGGACAGAAATGGGAAAACAACTCTTTATAAGGAATTAATGCCCTAAATTCATTTCATACAAGATTTCTGAGTTCTAAGCCCTATTCTTCTCTCAAGAAACACTAAATCTACTCATTCTAAGTATAAGAAACCTCTATTTTTGCATCATTAATGGAGCTAGGGTTATAAAAGTTCATCTTTTCTTCTATTCTTGAAACATTGTGAAGAGGTAAGTTAAGGTTTATTTCTTTTTCTTCATTTCCTTTCAATTTCTTCAAATGGGTTTAAGGTTATGATGAGATTAAGATGATTTGGCATTATTAGCATTGTTAATTGAGTTAAGGTTATAGTTTATTGATTTATTGCTATTTCTATGGTTTGGTTGTGTAGCTCCTCATAGAGATAGAAGAGAAGATGATGATGAAGGATGTGACCATCATGTTTGCTTGCTATAGAGATTGATTTCCAAGCTATTTTGGGTATTCATAGTTAAGGTGAGTGATAATTATACTATTATGATTATGCTTTAAACCATAGGGCATAAATGCCTAATTTTTCATGAACTTCCAAATGACCATTGATTATTGTTGTATTTCCTTATTTGTGATATTAAATTCATTGTATTCATGAACCATTGATTGAACCAAGACCATGGTTATTGTATAACTACAACATGAATCTCTAATGAACCTATGCATGATAATGACCTATGATTCATGATAACCTTTATATAAACCTCTATGACTATGAACCAAAGCAAAAAATCCTAACTCTGATGTGGGGTAAGACATCAAGTATTGTGCGCGATGTACCTCTTTGGATAGGGTAAAATATCCAAGCTCTAGCTAGGAAAGGCCATGGTGTCCTAGCCGTGAGATCTGATCAATCTTGCGTAGAGTAAGTGGTAAACTCCAAAAGAAGAGCCTCTACCTCTAATGTTCATGATTGAATATGTTCTATGTCTCAGTTCTCGGTAACGCCTAAAGGCATATACTCATTCTCATAGGGAACGTTAAGACATATGAACATCTATTCAAGTTATTGCTACTACTGCTAAATATGACATAATACATGATGATTGAACCCTATGAACTATTGTTATTGTATGAACCATGAACTCTTTCTTGTGAGCCATCCTTGAATCACCAAGCCTCACAAGTATGGTAGTATAATCATTACTCACTGCTTTATCTCATTAGTGATTCTATTTTTCAAGTGAGCTATAGTTATCAGTTCAGTTTCTAAGGTCTTCTTCTTCAATCCTCGAAAACTTTGGTAATTAATGTAAAACTCAATCTTTATTTATGTTATATGTAAATTAAATGATGTAAACATTTAGACGCTTTATGGTACATGTATGAATGGTACTTCTTTTGGCCGAAGGCACTAATTTAAAACAGATGCAAGATGACTATATATATAATTATAATTATGAATAATGTTGATGAATATTGATTAGTATGATTGTCAGGTTTATATCTTGGGAGATTTGTATGTGATTGAATTGCATGATACCGTTATAGATGATTGATTAGTAAGGTTCCTATGGGTTTTCGGTGACCTTAAACTTACCCATGTCCTAGGATCGTTGTGGCTCAAAAGTCGGGTCGTGACACACACCCACTTTTCGAGTTTTTTCCATTTTTTTCAAATTTTCACCCCTTTTTGCACCGTATCCCATATCGGAAGTGCATGAAATTTTTTCCCAGCCTTCACCTTATATATAAGGTACCTCCCACTCATTATTCTTCACCTCTTAACCTCTTGACCTCTTGGTTTACTTGATTAGCCTTTGCATCAAGCGAACCATCCCCATAAACTTGGTCCACCAAGGAACAAGCTTCCTAGTTTAAAGTTTTCTTTTATTTTTATTTTTGCTTTGCTATTGCTCCTTTCTTTGCAAAGTAAATTGGGTTGCAACTTCCCCAGCCAACCTGTCAAGTCAAAAGCTTTTTGCCATCCGAGGCAAACTTTCGAGGTAAGTTCGCCGTCGACCGAGACAAGTCTCCTCCATCTCAAAGCCGCATAAGCGCAAGGTAATCATCTTTTCCTTTTCCTTTTCATTTTTCATTGTTTATTTATTTTTTTCCCTCCTTGGGATTATTGTCTTCTTCCCCTTTGGGCTTCTTACCTAATTCTTTTCTCTTAATTGATTCATTTATGTTAGTTAATTAAAATCTAAAATAATTAATTCAACCTGATAATCAATTAAAAATAATCAATCAACTCAATCAATCAATCAATCAAAACATGATAAAGTGGTTTGACCAAACAAACCCCTTCGCAAGAAGGGAGAACTGCGTCGGTTCTAATTCTTATTCAAATGGATACGCAGACATGCTTGGTACAAGCATCGAATCCAACTAAAATAAACCAACTTCTCCTCTCATCACCTTCTTCACTTTAATTTAATTTCTTTTGTTACATTGATTTTATTAGGATTAGTTTAGGGAATGTGTGACTTCCCTGGAACCCATAAGAGCTAGAGGAGGTATCCCTTAATTTGGATTTTTGTTGTAACTTTAACTTATTTTTCACTTATTTTTTATTTTTTTATTTTTTTATTTCATACTTATTTCATTTGTTTACATAATCATGCATTTGTTATATTGTACATAATTCATGAAATCAATTTTTAAAGTAACAATTTCGCTAAATGCCAAAGTAATTAAAATGAACCGAAAACCTAGTCCCCGAATTCTCTTTGGTTTCGAGGCTAGTGATTTTTTTCCCTTGGGATATTAAAATGGAGTCAATTTGGGTTTTTTCCTTAATCTTTTCCCAATTAACGTAAAATTAAGATGGCAACTCTAAAGCATTTTTCAAAATTAATCAATCTAAGCCTGAGGGCTTCATAGTGAGTTTTTTACTAAATGAGCATTTCAATTCCTTTTAGTGAATCGGACCGGTGCTTAGGCGAGGCCTCATAGTGAGCACCACACACCCCTTTATGCACCTGTTGCATCATTTTCAACGCATCTGACATACTTAGACACCTTAGTAGTAGACCATCGAACCCTTTCCTGTAGAGATCACCCTCTAGCAAGATATAGTTCTGTGCCTGTACTTTAATTTATACGGCATCCTTCTACTTAGATTTTCAAGGTATTTCTTTAGGTCTACTCTCTAGTCCCCAGCAACACCAATATCTGTGTTGAATGCATCAACTTGGATGCCCCTTTAAGCTATAGATGGATGTGTCCTCTTATATGTGATTCTTGGCTCTTGGGGAGTGCCAAGATTAACTTTTTTCATAGGATCATGCACCTGTGGTTGAACATCTTCGAATTTAGGAGGTGCCTTCTCTAGGTCATGCATCTGTATTATTTCCTCATATTTCATAGGCTCCTCCTCATAGATTACATCAGTTTCATAAATGTCATCGAACTGTTCCAGTTCAAGTATGTCCGTAATTTGCTGCATATATGCTTTGAACACGACAATTATAGCTACTGCCAACTCTTTTTTGGTGTACTTAGTCATGGATCTCCTTAATGGTTACAGATTCAGCCATAGGCCTGTATGGCACGATGGAAGTGTACTTGAGAAGTGTCTCTACTTGTTTCCTTGTTTCCTAAGCAATGGCCTTAGTCATTTTGATTGCTTTGGGACTCCCATATTTTCTTCTGCTAGTGAACTTGATAGGTCCATAATTCAAATCATAGTACATTGCCTCCACAACATCTGAACATGCAATGAAAGGTTGCTGATATGCCCAAACTACCTCCACATCATCTCCCTTCCAGAACAATAACAATTGGTGGAGAGAAAAAAGAACACGCCAATTAGAGTGAATCTAGTCTCTCCCTAGCAATATATTATAATTGACAGATGAATTCACAACAAAGAGAGCAGATAAAGAAGACTTACTCCCTACTATGATTTCCATAGGTAGAACTCCTAGGGTTTTAGTGAGCTCCCCAGTGAAAGCTGATACTGCCACCTCTGTAGAAATCAGGTCTTCCTTAGTTTTCCCTAGGGCATGTAGCATTCTGAACGACATAATATTTACTATCGATCCATTGTCTATTAGAACCATAGTGACAGGTTTCCTATTAACATGTGCCTTGACGTATAATGGCTTTATGTGCTGAGTCATATGAATTGAAAGTTTTTCAAAAATCACCTTCTTAAGCTGATAAGGACTAGTTACTTGAATAGTAATTCAACTGTAGAAATCTTTCTCCCTAGGGAAAGTTGCCCCCCGAGCTTTAGGAACCTAGATTTCAGTGACATCCTCCTCTACAGGTTTGGATTGAAAACTAGCAAGTAGTGTTACGGTCATAGTAACACATCCATAGGGAATAGGTATACTCCCTACCATAAAGCTCCCCACACTATTTGTACTAGAACTTCCAACGGATTCCACATCATCCCATCCTATAGCAATAATGGACTCCATAGGTATATCAGTACTATGAGGTTTAAAGTAGAATACCTTAAAGTCAAATTTAACAGATGGTTCCCCTAGTAGATCTTCATTAGAACTCTCCAAATCCTCAGTGGCTAGTCTTTTGAATTTGCTTATGTTGACTTTCTTAGGAAGAAAGTCCTGTGGATTAGCATGTCTTTTGGCCTCAGCTCTTTGTCTCTGTAGTCTGCGCTTCTGAGTCTTGGTGAGTGGCTTGGGGAATTTCTTGTGTTCAACACGTTGTCACTTGTGAGTTGGTTCCACAGCAGGAGGAATAATGAACCGAGGTTGGTTCTTATGGAATTTGTATTGATGAGTCATTCTTGGTGAATTTTCTGGTAGCCTATCTTTATGGTGAGATGGCTTAGGTTTAGGAATCCATAGTCTAGAAATTTTCTCCCTACGGACCTTCGGTGGACTTTTGTTTTTCCGCTTGTCATCCGAAAGCACTAGGGATTTGAGGTCAATAGCCACAGAGTTGATAGTGGCCACTAGATGGAATGGATCTTTGTTTATGAGCATGGCTTCTTTTTTCTAAAGAATTTAAGTTTTCCCTTGTTGATCTATCCTATACTACTTTACGGAAACCCTCAACAAGTATTAGTAGAATGGTTCTAGGAATTGTAATACTTACAGTAGTCTTTGCCTTTGACTTCATCCCTAGCTGGTAGTTTGTGAACCATAGGCAGCTTGATGAATTTCTCTTGCAGCAGAAAATCGAATATCACCTCTGTCTTAGAGACATCAAAAGTATATTGCTATTGAGTACTAGAGGCTTGGGAATTCTTCCATGCCTCTGGTGCTTTTTTCACTAGTGATGGACAAATGCAAGAATCCAAACTAGCTAGATCCGCCACAACAATCTCAGGATTATAAATCTCTTAGAAGTAGGTTCTTATAGCAGCTCTTTTTTTTTTTTTTTTTTTTTATATGGTTTTCTTCCAGTAGCAGTTCTTCATATTTTGTGACCTTGGCAGTCAATTCATAGAAGTCCCAAAATTCCATACCTTGAAACTTCTTCCTCAGTTCTATGTCGAGGCCTCTCTGGGCCATCTTCACAAACTCAGTCTCAAGTAGGAAAATCTTACAGGGATTCCTCATCTTTTTGAACTTGGCTATAAATTTATCTGCAGTCTCCCTAGCTCTTTGCATCACTCTAGACAATTCCACTATGCACACCTTTGGCTCAGCTCTAAAAAACTGAGTATGGAATTGTCGCTCCATCTCCTGCCATGTTAGTATGGAATCCCTAAGAAAAGTAGTATACCAAGTAAATGTTGCACCAGTTAGTGAATTAGGGAACAACCTGAGTTTGAAGTTAAAGAAATTTTCGTAGTTGGCCAATTCTCCACACTGTATAGTGAACCTTGCAATGTGTTCTATAGTAGATTGACCATCCTCCCCAGAGAACAGAGTGAAGTCGGGAATTCTATATTCCCTGGGGTATGGATTCCTTCAGTCTATAGAAGCAGGATACGGCTTGTGGAACTCTGGACAACCTATTTGTCTAAGGTCAAACTCGTACAATTCTTAAACATCATCTCTAACTGCTTCAATGTCCACAGGAGGTTGCTCCATAGGGACTTGTCGTGGAAGGACAGGCTGTGGAATCCTATTGATTGCTGGTGCTACGTTCACTAGCCCTTCACCATTGAAACCAGTGTCATTGTCATATACGGTAGGACGATTAACAGGGTTAGTATTAGCATGTAATTGTTGTGGTAAAACCTGTCCTGGACAGCCAGTAGGCACGTTCCTTGGTTCCTCTCTCCTGTAAGTGTGAGGCCTAGCCCGAACGCCCCTCCCCTAGCTCGAAAAAATGCCTTAAGGAAAGGCGAAGCGATTTTTAAGGGAGATTTAGGTACGGGTTTCGGTGCTCACGATTGGAAGTGGCTATCGCCTCAAAAAATTGATTTGATTTTTGAAAATGATTCGGGAGTCGCCACCCTAATTTATTTATATGGAAAAATTAAGGAAAAATCCATTTTTGACTCTAATTTATCAATCTTTAGATTAATTTACCCAAGGATAAAATCACTAATCTTCGAACCAAGTTTTAGCTCGGGGATTAGGTTTTTGGTTTTAAATAATCTCGATTTGGCTTTTAAATTTAATTTGACTTTTGAAAATTAATTTTATGAATGACAAGTATTTAATGAAAATTTATAATGCATGAGCATGGCATAATTATGAGACAGATGGAAAAATAAAAAGCAGATATTTAAACATCCACAAGTAAAGGAGAGTATTTCCTCTAACCCTTATGGGTATTAG
>CATKHJ010764815.1:0-11141 GCA_949750685.1 Vernicia montana | reverse complement strand
ATGTATGTATATATACACATATATGTATGTATATACATATACATATATATATATATGTATATGTATATACATACATATATGTGTATGTATATACATATACATACATATATGTGTATATACATGTATATACATGTATATGTATATACACATATATGTATGTATATACACATATATATATGTATATATGTATATATATATGTATGTATGTATGTATGTATTCAATGTAAAGTTTGAGTCTGACGATCTTGCAAAGTTGTTTAGATTAAAGTAAAAGCCCAATACAATGATAATTGGTCTACGTTTTCTATACTTCTAAAGGTTTTGAGAAGTGTTTCTTGCAAACTATTATGATGTCTCTAACTCTATTAAGTATTTGGAACCTTTGTGATATCCTATTCCTTTCATTCTTTAGTCACATCACTATCCCCTCTTCCCCATTACAACCGATATTAAAGACATTTTGATCTCAGATGGTGCCTTCAGCGTAGTGGAGATTTGTACCAAATGGAGAACTTATGATGCTTAATTCTTTATTAGAAGTCCGATGGTTATTATTGTAAGGATTATGAGAATTTTACTTATTTGAAACAGGCACATCATATTTACCATTGATATTGGTCATATCACACACACACTTGAGTATGATTGTTGTAGGATGAATTAGCTTTTGAATGAATATGGATTTGATTTAATGCTTGTTTGATTTCAAAATTGTGATCACTTATTGTTCTCTGAGATAAACAGCTAGAACTTTAGATTTTTATAGGTGTTTGTGGGTATCACCTCTAGAAGCCCTCACGAGACTACAACTCGTCCTCTATAGAACTACCTAGGGGTTTAAAGGCTTGTTGCATATGCTAAATGCAATCGTGATTTCCTACGAAAGTGGACTAGTTTAGATTTTGTATTTTCTTTTAATTTTGCTCGAGGACAAGCAAAATCTTAAGTTTGGGGGTGTGATAACTCTAATTTCTTAAAGTTATTTTACCTGTTTAAACTCAAATTTTGGTTCAGTTCTTGAAAATTTAATAATATTATTATTTATTTTGAGAAATAAATAATTCTAACAAATTATAAATAAATTATAACATATTTTTAGTATTTTATTTTATTTTGCAGAATAAAGAGAATTTTGAGATACTATACAAAGGAGGTGGAGATTGTCAACAAATATGGGTGCCTAAATTAGGTTGCCTAATTTAAACAAATTGTCAAATGTGGGTGCCTAAATTAGGTTGCCAAATTTAAGCAAATTGTCAAATAAGGGTGCCTAAATTAAGTTGTCTAATTTAGGCAAATTGTCAAATGTGGGTGCCTAAATTTTGTTGACTAACCTAAGACACTAATGCTAACAATGATGCAAGATGATAAAAAAAAAAAAAAGATGAAAATTGCCTATAAATAAGCATTACCACCCCTTCCTTAAGACATCATTCAATCAATTATATAGATTTATATTTTTTTAGTTTTATTTCTTTTTATTTTCATTTTGTTCAAGAAGAAAAGTTTTAGAACTCGTGTACGCCAAAAATTGTATCCCAAAAAAGTTCTTTCTAAACTTTTATTTTTTAATTCAATAATAAATTGTTATTATATTTTCTATTAGATTGATTGTTAATTTAATTGTTTCTTTCTTCTTAACTATGAGTAGCTAAATTTCTTATCTAGAATTTAGATGTAATCTCTTGATTTTCCTATGACTATCTTTATTTGATTGATTTGATTATGATTAGTGGAATTAATCTTTTATCTTTGAATTTAATGTTTGTAAATAATTGATCACTATTTACATATTTAAAAATATTATGTGAAGTAGCGAGAGTGGAAGTATAATATTAGTTCATTGAGATATTAGACCTAGGGAATGTGTTGCTTAGAGATAAGAACACTCCTTTGTGATTAATTAAAGGAATTCCATAAAATTTAATGGGTTTGTGTCAATTACTTGTGATCACGAGAGTAGATATAAGGTTAACATAAATAATTGTGTTGTATCTTGAGAGAGAATATCATATAATTTAGGGAAATCTAATCATTAATTCCAATGAAATTAAACCAATCTAGAGAATATAGAAAAGTCATAGGTAATCAATTGATGAAATCTAAATTCAAGGTATTTTTCATATATTGAATTTATCTTTTAATATTTGTTTTTATTTTCTTCTTTATCTCAATTAAATCAATTTTCTAAATAATAAGATAATTCATAATTTTGATAATTGTCAACTTCTTCCCTGTAGGATCGACACTCTACTCAATCACTATATTACTTGGTCTCATGAGTTGTCTTACTTGACTATCGAGGCAAGTGACTTGGTTCGTTTGATGAGGATGACATGGCTTCAACTAACGAAGATGATGACTTGGCTTGTCTAACGAAGACCCTCATAATGACAGTGAGTAATACTTAACGTTCGTGAAGACCTTTAAATTTTAAGAACAATTCAAAGCAATTTGGTTGTAATGGGGTGAGCATATGGTAAAGCTTGTTGCACCCTGTGAACAACAAATATATATAAAGTATACTTCTTATATGAACATATATTTGCAACAAATAATTTAGCTTAATTAAACCAAGTTTTAGTATCATCAAAATGTGTATTGGCAACAACAAAGTATATTAAATAAAGAAATCCAACATAGTTTTCTTCTAATCAAGAAATTTTAAGCCAACAAGGTTATATATATATATATATATATATATTTTGAGTTTTTATAAGGGTAATATAAAAAATAAGGTGAATAAATATCTAATTTTAGATTTGCTCCAAACACAATCAAATGGAATTCAATTGAATTCCACATTCTAAATTATATCATTTCAAACATGAGAATTCATTTACAAAAATGAATTCCACAATCTAAGTTGATTTGTTCTAAGCATAGCCTGAGTTTTAGGTTTTGCTGGAAAACGAGAAAATAGTTAGGAATTTGAGCTTGTTCATGTTGTTTCCAATATTTTTAATTTCTTTTATTATTTTCTTTCTTTCATATTAATTGGGTGTTTATTTATTTATATTTTATTTTCTGTTAATTTTTAATTTTTTCTTGGTTTTTTAAAAAAATTGCTACTCACGTGGGCATGTTTTATTATTAAAAAAAAAAGTTCACTTATGCCACATTAGTACTCACTGACGGCGTTAGGTGTCATGACTCAATTCAAGAGTCGCGACTGTCCTAGGGTGTGGGTAGCCACTAAGGTACCGAACACATAGTAAAACACACTCACTACTACTACTATTCCAAGAAAAATTCAATAGAATACCAGCTATACATATCACATGTCCCAAGATACATAACCTGCAATAAAACTGACACTTCAAATGATAATTCCTTATACCCTCAACTTTGGATACAACATCAAATTATCATATCAATACATATCCTTCCAATATTATCTCCCATGAAATACTAATCAAAACTTTTTATCAATAACTGATAATTTTTTTTTTTTTTTTTTTGGTCTGAACACATCTCAACTTTAAACTCATCATATATACCATTCATTTACTTATAATATATTAGTCATATATTCATATTATAGCAAATACTAAATATAATTTTATACTTATTAATTAAAACAATTTATAATTAAATATTACAACTCATAATGACCATGGAGCTCTAGAGTAGACTTTAAATTACATGAACATTGATAAAAGAGATCAACTTATATCTTATTAGCTCGGAAATTCTCAAGTGAAAAAGGATACTTGAGATTTACCTTGCTCATGCCTTCTAATCACCTGTAAAAAAAATATATATATTAACAACCGCGGAGTGAGAAAATTCCCAGTGAGCAAATAACCTACTAATATGATATGCATGAGGAAATCAATAATGGTAGGCATGGATATTTAGTAAATTCAATATGAAATGGTATTTATGATTCTCATATATTTTTAGCAGAAATCAAATAATTTAGAAGCGGAGTGATTCCCACATATTCACAAATAAAATTGGAGTAGCGGCTTGTGCCTTGATTACTCCCACATATAATGCATATAGAGCGTAAGACTGATCAGGTCTTACGGCCAGGACCACCCCCTCCTAGCTGAGGTTCGGATGCATACGCCTAATCCATAGGTTTTTCAGTGTGCACATAGTCTGATGTATTACCCACATTAGTCGGAGATTTCTGCTTTAACGAAATTTCTCATATCACATGTTTCAAGTATCATTTAGAGGTATTCAAGTGACAATAAGCATATAGGCTAATCTCAACATCAAATGAATTCAAGCAATATGAATTATTTTGGATCGATAATGAAGTGAACAAGATGAAAGAAAAACCCTAGCAACAACTTATAACAATAAATTAGGGTTCAATTAATCAAGAAATTCACAAATAGCCAAGGTTTTCAAAAATCAAAAAAATTCAATAACACAATAAAGATTTAGAGTTTTTCATATGCATCAAAGGTTGTAGGAATTATAGAAAGAAATGGGAATGCCCATATCATACTAGTAAATTATTTACTCACTCCGTCGCCTAATTAAGTTCCTAAATCTCAACACAGACAGTATGAATGATCCTCGACTTTTCAACCTCCTTTATCTTGATTCCTTTTTAACTCTACATCAATTATTATACATTCAAGTCACGTTTTGCACATTGATTTCTAATATTCAAGCAAGCTAATGAAAAAAAAAACTAACCCCCTAATTATTCTCATATACCAATAACTCATCCATGTAAATTGAGCAACTAACATTAATGAAAATTTTAGGTCCACCACATTGGCCGAATGGTATTCTGACTCTAACTTAGTTTTTACTTTAATCAATCTCCAAATTGTGACATTTTTTTAGCGTCCATACAGAATTATAGTTTCAATTTTCAGTTTGTTTTTGTTAGTGTGAAAAGGGTCATGAAGAAGTTACACCATTCAATAATGGTGGCCACCTCCCATCACCTACCTTACCATTGTCAAAGCACCTATGTGCACTCTAAGACTCCAGCTATGCAGCTCCTTCAAGTCTTCCACCAATCAAGGCACCATTAATGTATTATTTCCTCTATAAATATCATTGTAATTCTCTTGTAAAATACACAACTTATTAATATAATCATCTGTTCATCATGTAATCTAACATGGAATCAGAGTCTAAAGAGCTCATTCAGGCTCAGTCACCCTAGAAAACTCAGAAAATCAAATTTTCCTTCTCTGTTTTTCAGTTTCTTAAATCTGTCCCATTTCGCCCCTACATGCACACGTCAGAAAATTTTTATAACCATACCATCAGAAAGCCCTATAAATTCTAAGAATTTTGAAACAAATCACACCCAAAACGGTCACCATACGCGCCCTCACGCGCCACTAGAAGTTCTGCGAATGGGATTCACTCTCGCCACACGCTCCATGCGCTGGCTGGAGGTTGAAGACGATCCAGTTAGCACCACGTCAGCCGCATCTGTCCAGTCAGCATCCACGTCAACCAATCTACATCCGCCACGTGGCACTAGTCGGCAGCCACGTGTCTTCTGCCACGCCATCAACGTCAGACACTTCAGCCAATTCGATCTCGCCACATGTTACATGTTAGTGACACGTGTCCTCTACCGCCCCGCCCAATCAATGCCACATCATCCACTCAGACATCGCCATGTGTCACACATGGGACCCACTGTCAGAATCACCAAATGGTCTGTCCAACTAGTTGTCGCCACCTATCAGAAACGTGGCCTAGTCATATGCTGCCATGTGTCAAGTGTAAGCCAGCTCTTCTTGCCACGTCAGCACTCCTGCCTATCTCAGATCTGACCCGACCCGCGTGCTGACCCGAAGCCCATCCGCTCCGACCCAGGTTTTGACTCGATCCTCCTCCGGTCTAGTTCTCTGTCTAACCGAACTGATTCAGTTTTGCTTTGACCAACCGGTTCAGTGAGTTTTATACCAATTTTCAACAAAATTAGACCGGTTCCTAAAGTTTTTAGACCTTCTAAGTTCAATTTTGCAGTCTGTTTTGTAAAATTCTATCTCTAAATTAATTTTCTTAATTTTTCCTCAATTTTCTGTGTTTTTCCAATAGTCGGTTCGACCCTCTTCTGACCGGTTCTGAATGAACCTTTATTGGTTTCCAAGGTTTTTAGACCTTATGAAATCAATTTTGCAGTTTGTTTTGCAAAATTCTTTCACTATCTATATTTTCCGTCTCTACATCAATTTTATGTGTTTCTTTAACCGGTCGGTTCAACCTTTTTCCAACAGGTTCTGAATGAACCATTCCTAGTTCCTGAATATTTTAGACCTTCTGAATCTATTTTTGGTCTCTGTTTTGTCACTTTGTGACTCAATTTTCTATTTTGGGCATTTTTTGAATCCATTTTGCCCTTCTGAATTCATTGCTGGTATTTGCTTTACCAGTTTCTGAATTTATTTTCTATTTTGGGCCGTCTAAATTAATTTTTTTTTTTGGCCTTCAAAAGTCATTTATGGCTTCTGTTTTATCTATTTCAGACTTTGTCTCATGTCTGAATCCAGATTTGGTATCAATTTTACCAGAATCTGACTTTGTCTCCTGTGATTCACGTGTTTCCCCACGTATCCAATATGTGCTCTGCCATTAAGATGGCTACTCCTGTTACCACGTGTTTCGACACGTGTTCAAATCTGATCTCTGTTACCAAATTCCGACTCTAGTTATCTTCGAATTTATTTTTCAGTTCTATTACTGTTATCAGTTTATATATTTATTTTCTGTTTTGTGCACTAGTTTTTTAATATTTATAATGTTTTTTGTTTCAACCTGTTTTCCAAATCTACTGAGTAACCTCAAGTTGGCATCTACGATACCACCTTGAGTTTGAGGGAGGGTGTTAGTGTGAAAAGGATCATGAAGAAGTTACACTATTCAATAATGGTGGCCACCTCCCACCACCTACCTTACCATTGTCAAAGCACCCATGTGCACTCCAAGACTCCAGCTATGCAGCTCCTTCAAGTCTTCCACAAATCAAGGCACCATTAATATATTATTTGCTCTATAAATATCATTGTAATTCTCTTGTAAAATACATAACTTATTAATATAATCATTTGTTCATCATGTAATCTAATAGTTTTAAATTATAAAGAGAGGTTTAGAAACCCAATATATGCCGAAAGGGAAATATAAAGAAATTAATCATTTTCCAATCAACCTTTAAATTTACTCAAATTCTATCATATACCTAGTAAATTAAACTTATATCTTAGCTTAAATTATAGTAAGGTATTAAAGTCTAATTACTTTTATTGTTGCCAAATATATATACATATACATATATCTTAATTGTTAACCAAATTTAATACTAAACTTTAAATAAATTAATCATCAAATTGGACAAAAACTATTCATATACTTACAAATACAAACTTAATCATAAGTTTCAATGAAATTATAAATCCAAGCTTAATTTTTACTTTGAAGCCGTTCTATCATAGGAAAAACTCTAATCCTTTCTTTGACTCAACCAAACCCATCTCATACATAAAAAATACGAACTCAACTTTCCATGTAACACTTTAAAACAAATAAATAAATAAATAATTTTATTCATATTTATAGTTGGCCGTATAGAGGAACTAGGATTTTATATATTGTTTCTAATAATTATTATATTTATCCTCATATATATTCAATTTATACATTAAATAAATTTAAAATTAACTATATAAAAATCCTTAGTGTTGGCCAGATTAATCCCAATAGGAAAAGTCTAAATTTCTTTAATCAATTTCAATGTAAACTAATTCAAGTGTTCACGTAAACTACCAAAACAAATATTCCTACTCCAATCCATTCATGACCGAAGTACACAGAGGAGGGGAAAATGGTGAGTTGCAAATCTTTAAGAAAATTCATACAAGAATTACGTTAAGATGACCAGAAGTAAGAGACTTTGTGATAAGCTTATTATCTTTATATTTTCTTTTCCCTTAAATTCACAACCATGGCCCGAACCCACATGGAAGAAAGGGAGTGAAGGAAAAATACTTGGTTTCGGTCTTGAGAAAGAGAAGAGGACTGGAATGTGTAAAGAAAATTGAAGGTGTGATTTTTATATTGATATATATTATAACAATATGTGGTGGAGAATATTTCGAGTAATAAAAATTAATGAAAATTTAAATTAAATTGAAAAAAAAAATCTTGAATCTTTTACTTGTAAGAGATGACAAGAGAATTAATTATGTGAATTAATGTATTTATGCCTCCTACACTAATACCAAATCCATCCATTTATTAAATTGTGGAGTCCACCCTCTATTTGTTACTTTAGTTATTATTTTCATTATCTAAAATTGGCAATCTTATTATTTATTATTAATTACTTACTAATTATTTATTCATCCATAAATATTAGAATACTCATGTATATAAACATTTAATTCTTATTAATAAATTCATATAATATCAATAAAAATTTCATAAGTAATTTCATTGGGGTTCAAGCTACACTTATATAATTAAGCAATTAAATATTATTATCCAAGGCTTATAATTCATGTTCTAATTAGTGGAAAACCCATAGTATTACATTAGGAAGTGAACCCCAAACTGCTAACAGAGTAAAACCCAAATCTCATTTTATCAAAAAATATTTCACAAACCCTAAAGTGAAAACTCGTGTAACTACATAATATTTTTTTGTACTTTCCACTTACTTTTATTTGTTTATTTGTTTTTATGCTTTGGTATCGATTGCATTTTTGTTATTTGTAATGAATGGTCTATAATTTTTAAATTTAGGCTAAGGCAAAGAAAGAAGACAAGGACACTGGAGGGCTGCGTTTAAATCACCAAATCATAGCTCAGTTTGTTAGACTGGTAACTAATGAAGGTAAATTTCTTAGAATTTGTGCTCTCAAAGTGGCCATTTTGTTGTGCTTTGATTGTATGATTAAGTTTTCAAAAATAAAATTCAAATACTTGATATATTTGAAAGGGACTGGGATTTATTTTTTTTCTATTAATGAACAAAAAAAAGAGAATTATTAATGCATTGAGACATTAGAAGAGTTCAAACAGCGTGGATATGCTTTTGAACCTCATAAGGGAAGGTAACAGTTGTGATAAAGGATAAAAATGGCCTTCAATAGATAGATGACTGTGAACCCTTAATTTTACATCTCAGTATATGGTTGAACCTGACTAACCATTGGCGAAAGTGCGACGGTCAAACGGAAGAAAAATAGCAGAAAATAGGCTCAAAAACTGAAATTGTACCTGCGGGTCCCACAGGATGCACTTGCGGTTGCCGCAGCATGCTCTTGTGGTACTGCAGAGCATATTTGCGGCAACCAAATGCTGCCGCAGGGTCCCTGTGTGGCAACGTGTACCTGTTTCGTATTCCCACATCAGAAAAACGGGAAAATAGTCCCCCATCCCTCCTACTATATATTCAGACTCCCCAAGTCAGTTTGAAAACATACCTGGACTTGCTTGATCAACCAGTGATCTCAAAGCAAGCCTCAAAAGCTCTTTTAGCTTGTTCCATAAAGAATGAACGAGCTCTCTAGTTCTAAAGTTTGTTCTTTTATTTTTTATTCGCTTTGCTTTTTGCTCCTTGCTTTGCAAAGCGTGTGTAAGTCTTTTGTTTGAGGTCCGAGTTTTGCCTTCAGCTGACAGAAGGTGGAATTAAGATCCGGGAAGCAGCTCTGTCCGTTCGTCCCCAAGCTTTGTAGGCGTAAGGTAAGCCTTAATCTCTTTCTTCTTTCATTTTTCATGATTTGCTTTTATTTATTTATTTGCTTTTATTATTGCTTTATCTTCCCTCTTTGGGATTCTTTTCTTCCCCTTTGGGCTCCTTGCCTAATTCTTGTTCATCTACTCCATCATATTTTCTAATTGATTTACTTAAGATAGTTAATTAAAATTCGATCTAATTAACTCAACTTGGTAAATTAATTAAAATTAATTAATTAATTAATCAATCAATCAACCCTCTTTAATTCAATCAATCGAAACATGATAAAAGGCTAAGACTAAACTAACCCCTTCGCAAGAAGGAAGAACTGCGTGGGTTCTGATTCCCATTCAAAGGGATACACAGGCATGCTTGGTCCAAGCATCAAATCCAATTAAAATCAACTAACTTCTCCCCCTATCACCTTCTTCACTTAGATAATGTTTTCTTCTTAATTGTTGGTTTCCTTTATGATTTAGTTTGGAGAATATGTGACTTTCCTAGAATCCCATAAGGGCTAGAGGAAGTATCCCCTGATTTGGTTTCATTGTAATTTATTATTTGTTTATTACATTTATTTTGCTTTATTTTGTATTTTATATTGTGGAATGAATGAATGATCATGCATATTTTAATTGTTCATGCATTATACTTGTTCATAAAATTAATTTTAAGCTGTTTAGTATTAAAATTGCCAAACTAATCTTTATCTTTAAAATAAACCAAAAACCTAGTCCCCGAATCCTCTTTGATAAATCGTGGGCTAGTGTACTTTTCCTTGGGATGAATATTTGGAGTCACTTAAATGGGTTTTTTCCTTAACTTTTCCCAAATAAAATAAAATTAAGGTGGCGAATCAAAAATCTCTTTTCAAAAATCAATCAATCTGAGCTCGAGGGCTCCATCGTGAGTTCAAACCCAAATGAGCATTTCGATTCCTTTAGTAGATCGGACCAATGCTCGGGCGAGGCCTCACACTATGATTCGAGCCAACATTGATGAAGATAGGGAGGCCACCATGGCTAGATTTCTACATGGGCTGAATCACGACATTGCCAATGTTGTTGAATTGCAACATTATGTGGAACTTGAAGATATGTTGCATATGGCAATCAAGGTTGAGAAGCAACTTAAGTATAAGGGTAACAACAATCAAAGCTCATCCTCTTCAAATACATCCAAACTATGCAAGTCTAATTGGAAGAAGGATGACAAGACTTACTCTGAGTCTAAATTTGATTCAAGCAAAAGGGATGCTAAACCGATTTCAACAGAAAAAGAAAGAGGTAAAACTGAAACTCCAAACCGTTCTCATGATATTAAATGCTTTAAATGTGGAGGTGCAGGCCATATAGCTTCCCAATGCCCTAATAGGAGAGTGATGGTCACAATCAATAGAGAGCTCTTTTCTGAAAGCGAGGAGGAAGATGACAATGAAAGCATGCCATCCTTGGAAGATGCAAGTGAT
>CATKHJ010764743.1:0-26598 GCA_949750685.1 Vernicia montana | reverse complement strand
ATCTTCCAATCATGCTGAAATATTAGTCATTCATGAGGCAAGTCAAGAATGCATATGGTTGAAATCCATGATCCAACATATCAAAGAAATATGATAAAGGAAGGCCAACAGTGCTATTTGAAGATAATGTTGCTTGCATTGCATAACTCAAGGGATGATACATTAAAGGAGATAGAACCAAGCACATTTCGCCAAAGTTCTTTTTCACACACGAGCTTCAAAAACAAGGAGTTTTAGATGTTCATCAAATTCGATCTATTGATAATTTGGCAGATTTGTTTACAAAGGCACTCCCTACAACCACATTTGAGAAGTTGGTGAACAAAATTGGCATGCGCCGACTAAGAGATCTTTGTTAGAAATCATGTTTTCATGAGGGGGAGATTTTTTTGTGTGCACTGTACTCTTTTTCCCTTAGCCTAGGTTTTGTTTCATTGGGTTTTCCAGATAAGGTTTTTAATGAGGCAGTATTATGGCACAAGTTCTACAAGAATAATGTATTATTTTTCCTTCATTAAGATTTTTTCCCACAGGGTTTTTTCTTAGTAAGGTTTTAACGAGACATATTTTTTGTAATAGACATCCAAGGGGGAGTGTTGTGATAATATTTAAGTGGTATACTTTGATAGAATGTCTATCCTATCTCTATAGATAGATATTCTTATGTAAATAGAACTCTTTTTCTATTCCTATATCTATAACCTTTTACACCTATAAATATGTGTTATAATCAATGAAGTGAGACACAACAATTATTCTCTTCTATTGTTATTTTGTTCTCTCTTTCTCTATTCTCTATAATTGTTCTTTATTTTACAACATAATATTATTATTATTATTATTATTATTATTAATTTAATTTAGGATAAAATTACAATTAAATTCTCAAATTGAGGTAAAATTGATATAAAAAAAAATTAAATTATAATTACAAAAACACATTTATTGGGCCCCTAATGAAACTAATCCCTATTGTTATTGAAACGCCGCAGTATACAGAAACTAATGGCAATCCCGCCCTTGTTTTTTCTTTTCCTCTCAACATCTCTGAAACAAAAGCCATCAAAAATCTCCTATTATCTTTGAACCCAATAGCAGTTTTGGTTTTGGCGACTTGGTCTGTGCGTGATTTTGGAGGGTTAACTACCGATGGTGGTTAATAGCTTTGAATTGAATCCTTTGTAGTGGAGGTAGCTTCCTATTATCTTTTTCTTTTTCTCTTTCTCTTTCTCTTTCTCTGCATCTTTATTAGATATGTTTATTATGTTTTTGAATACCCAATCAAGATTTTACAGAGAAATCGCAAAATCTACATTAAGGGTTTGTCAAATCCTTCACAGAAAAGAACCCAACAGACATCAAAACCCTCTTCCTTTCCTATTTTCCCTTATATAGACACCCATTGGGATATATTTTTGTTTCTTGAAAGAAGTTTTGAATCGGATTTTGTTTTGTTTAGCGTTTGTTGTTATAGTTGCTATACATAGTTTTATCAAAATGGGTGATTTTGATGCCCAAAATATCCGAAACATATGCATATTAGCTCATGTTGATCATGGCAAAACAACACTTGCTGACCACCTGATTGCTGCCACTGGTGGTGGTTTGCTTCACCCTAAATTGGCGGGGAAGCTTAGATTTATGGATTATCTTGATGAGGAACAGAGGCGTGCAATAACTATGAAGAGCTCTTCAATTGCTCTTCATTATAAAGACTACTCAATAAACCTCATAGACTCCCCTGGTCATATGGATTTTTGTTGTGAAGTTTCTACTGCTGCTAGACTAAGTGATGGGGCATTAGTTTTGGTTGATGCTGTTGAAGGGGTTCATATACAAACACATGCTGTTTTGCGACAAGCTTGGATTGAGAAGCTCACACCATGTTTGGTGCTTAATAAGATTGATAGGTTGATTTATGAGTTGAAGTTGAGTCCTATGGAAGCATATACCCGGTTGTTGAGGATTGTTCATGAGGTGAATAGTATCATGAGTGCATATAAGTCAGAGAAATATTTGTCTGATGTTGATTCAATACTTGCGGCGCCATCTGGTGAGGTTGGTGATGAGAATCTTGAGTTTATAGAGGATGATGAGGAGGATACCTTTCAACCACAAAAAGGGAATGTGGCATTTGTTTGTGCATTGGATGGATGGGGTTTTGGTATTAGTGAGTTTGCAGATTTTTATGCTTCAAAGCTTGGAGCGAGTTCGGCTGCATTGCAGAAGGCTCTGTGGGGTCCTCGGTATTTCAATCATAAGACTAAAATGATTGTGGGGAAGAAAGCATCAGAAGGAGGAAGTAAGGCTCGGCCTATGTTTGTCCAATTTGTGCTTGAACCACTGTGGCAGGTTTACCAGGCTGCCTTAGAACCTGATGGAAATAAAGGTTTGCTAGAGAAAGTCATTAAGTCCTTCAATTTGAATGTACCAGCTCGTGAACTTCAGAAGAAGGATCCAAAGGTTGTGCTTCAAGCTGTTATAAGCCGCTGGCTTCCCTTGTCGGACGCAATTTTGTCAATGGTTGTTAAGTGTATGCCAGACCCAATTGCTGCCCAATCTTTTCGGATTTCACGTTTGCTTCCCAAGAGAGACATTTTGCAGGATGTAGTTGACTCCAGTATTGTTGCAGAGGCAGAACTTGTGAGAAAGTCAGTTGAGATTTGTGATACCAGTCCTGAAGCACCATCTGTTACTTTTGTATCCAAGATGTTTGCTATACCAACAAAAATGCTACCTCTAAGGGGTACAAACGGGGAGATGTTGAACAACTACAGTGATGAAAATGGAAGCAGTGAATCAGATGAGTGTTTCCTTGCATTTGCTAGAATTTTTAGTGGAGTTCTTCATTCTGGACAAAGAATCTTTGTGCTTTCAGCATTATATGACCCATTGAAGGGAGAGACAATGCAGAAACATGTGCAGGAGGCTGAGTTGCAGTCGTTGTATCTCATGATGGGTCAAGGCTTGAAGCCAGTGGCCTCTGCAAAGGCAGGGAATGTTGTGGCAATCAGAGGCCTCGGCCAGCATATTTTAAAAAGTGCAACTCTTTCATCCACAAGAAACTGTTGGCCCTTCTCCAGCATGTTATTCCAGGTTGCCCCAACTCTAAGAGTTGCAATTGAGCCATCTGATCCAGCAGATATGGCTGCTCTGATGAAAGGTTTGAGGCTTCTAAACCGGGCCGACCCTTTTGTAGAGGTCACTGTTTCTTCAAGAGGGGAACATGTGCTTGCTGCTGCTGGAGAAGTTCACTTAGAAAGGTGCATCATGGATTTGAAGGATAGATTTGCAAAGGTGAGACTGGAAGTTTCCCCACCCCTTGTGTCCTATAAGGAGACCATTGAAGGTCACACAGTCAATGCTTTAGACAATCTGAAATCACTCAGTAGGAGCTCAGATTACGTTGAGAGGATGACACCAAATGGAAGATGTGTTGTTCGTGTACATGTCATGAAACTTCCACCTGCGCTAACCAAGTTACTTGATGAAAGTGCAGATATACTTGGAGATATTATTGGTGGCAAGTTGGGGCAGGCAAATAGAGATGTGGAAACACTGGGATCAAGCATTGTACAAAATGAGAATCCAATTGAGGCACTCAAAACACGTATAATGGATGCAGTGGAGAGTGAAATTTCATCATGGAGTGAGAATGACAAGGATCGAGCTGAGAAATACAAACTGAAGTGGCAAAAATTTCTTAGGAGGATTTGGGCCTTTGGTCCAAGGCAGGTTGGCCCTAACATCCTCTTCATTCCTGACCTGAAAAGCAAGAGTGATGATTTCTCTGTTCTTATTCGGGGTTCTCCTCATGTATCTGAAAGATTGGGCTTAGTTGATAATTCTGGTGATGGTGATATGCCTGCTGATGCTTCCTCTGAAGTAAATCAAGCATTACGCATGGAAGCAGATAGTCTTCAGAACAGCATAGTGTCCGGATTCCAACTTGCAACAGCTGCCGGACCTCTATGTGATGAACCATTATGGGGAGTGGCTTTTGTGGTTGAGGCTTATATATCTCCCTTGGCTGAGCAGTCTGATGAGTCTGAATCTAACCAACAGTCTGAGCAGTATGGCATCTTCACAGGACAGGTTATGACAGCAGTCAAGGATGCTTGTAGAGCAGCTATACTTCAGAACAAACCCCGGCTTGTTGAAGCTATGTATTTCTGTGAGTTGAACACCCCAACTGAATATTTGGGCCCTATGTATGCTGTGCTTAATCGTAAACGGGCTCGGGTCTTAAAGGAGGAGATGCAGGAAGGATCTTCACTTTTCACAGTTCATGCATATGTCCCAGTTTCTGAGAGCTTTGGTTTTGCTGATGAGCTTAGAAGATGGACTTCAGGAGCTGCAAGTGCTCTACTTGTTCTTAGCCATTGGGAAGCACTTTCTGAGGATCCTTTCTTTGTTCCGAAAACAGAAGAGGAAATCGAAGAGTTTGGAGATGGTTCCAGTGTTCTGCCTAATACAGCAAGGAAGCTCATTGATACTGTAAGGCGGCGGAAAGGCCTTCCAGTGGAGGAAAAAGTAGTCCAGCATGCTACTAAACAGCGGACACTTGCTCGGAAAGTGTAGAATTTGTTAAAACTAGTCTTGTCAGTAGGTATGATTAAACCCTTCATTCTACTTGGTGCAAAAGGTTTAGTTTAGTTTAAGCTCAAAGTTGATATTAAAAAAAGTGACATTGTTTGAAAAAATGAGAGAGTTCCTTTTTCAGTTTTACTAATGATACAAAAGCCTCTTTGTTGTTATATCATATTTGATTTTGAAATGGATATTGTTATTGGTAATATATTGCCTTCTACCATTTTAGTTGTAGAGAAAGTATATTTGCTGTCAAGTTTGTCATATTAACTATGCAGAGATTGTTGAAAGACATGCTGGACAGTTCAAAGAACTTCAGTGAGAATCGAATGTCTGGATTTCTGGGAATTATTATTATTTGATGGTTTTAGTTCTGTTTTCCAAATAATCAAAGATAACCCCAAAAGAAGATGAAAAGATGAAACAATTGAAATTGACATACAGAGATTTGTTTAAATTCTCCTCTATAAGTTAATAATCATGCAATACAGTCAGTCTACAGCTATATGGTTGATTGGTTGGTTACCTTTTCACTGAGCTGATGAAATTTCTTTTTTCTTTTTTTCACAATTGGCATTGACATGCAGTGATTAGGTTATACTTTTTATTAATTATGGTACATTCTATTTATAATTTCAATTTGAAATTTTAGATAATTTCTTTAGGATGGGGAAATCAATGTTTTTCTAGTGGTATGTTTGAACTTTTAGTTGGAGCCTGGAACTGCCCAGCAAAGAATGTAGACATTTACAACTCTGGTTCTATAATCTATTTACCTCCATCTCTGGTTCTCTAGCAACTGCTATTGTAATTGTTTCTTTGTTGAGACATGATTTCTGATCACTGTCGTTTTATATTAGGAGAGACCTCAGGATATCCAAAACGGCATGATCCTTTAAGTTTTGGATCATTTCTATAAGATGCCTATCATATCATGAAAACAATTCTTACAAACGAATTTATTGTTAAGTCACTCTAGTAACTCATCTATCATTTACGTCAAAGATTCAACTGAAAAATTTAAAAGTTCTAAATGATGAGAAATTCAGGCACTAGTTTTATATGTTTTCACTGATGATACAATTAATCGCCGTTTATCGCAGCAGTACCAAGTTCAGATAAATTTCAATACAATAATAAGCATAAATTTACTCTTAACAAGTCTTTTCAAGCAAAATTTAAAGAACACAGAATCAGCTTTCTACAGGTTCCTAATGTGTTATTATCAAGGAGGGTATGATATCAATCTTCTGTACAATGAAACACCATAGTTAACACTCAGTCTGAATTTCCCATTCCTAGTAATGTCTTTGCCTCGTTAAGAGAAGACCAAATATTTTGCAGGTCATTTTCAATATTTTCGGATAATGAGCATGAATGGTAGTTTGTGTCTTCTAAAAGTTTGGTCATCTTCTCAGCTGCCGCAGCCCTCATTGTTCTTAATTCTTCCAGTCTGCTCAACTCTAGCAGTAATTCTTCTTCCAAAATCTTGATCTCCACCTCCTTCAAATCTGCATCAAATACGTGCTGCTGATATTCAAGAATCATACTCTGAAGTTCAGACGTTCCACTTATTCCTACTTCCAATAGAGTTTCCTTTTCTTGGACTACTCCCTTGAGTGCAAGTTCCAGCTCCTCCACAATCCTTGACTCTTTCTGTATATCCATTTGAACAGCTTGCATTTCATTCTCTATCTTCCCAGACTTCTTATTCAGATTGTCAAGCTCACTTCTTATGACACCAAGCTTCTCTCGGGACAGCTTTATCGCAGTTTGCAGCTTGGTCTTCTCTTCCTCAGATTTGAGCAAATCAGTAAATTTACCGCCTAAATGCCAATTTTTCTGAGAGGCATCCACTTTCTCAATGTTATCTATGGCAAACAGAACCTTTTCATTCTCTTGCCTGCGGTTCTCTTCCTCAAGTTTGGATTTCAAAATCGTGTTGTTGTTCCTTAAGTCAACTTCAGCTTGTTGAGTCCTCCCTAAGGCAGCCTCAGTTTCTCCCTTGCAGACTTGAAGACGAGCCAATTCCTCTTTCTTTTGCTCCAGGCTAGCTGACGAAGCATTCACCCTTTCCCTTGCTCGAGCTTCTCGCTGTTCGTAGTAAATAACTGATTGAGAAAAGCTTGATAGAGAATATTTGAGTGCTGACAACTTCTTATCTATGAGAGCTTTTCTTTCTTGGATTTCTGAAGAAAGGAATTCTAAAGATTTAAATTCTTTCTCCTTGACCTGAAAACCTTCTTCCGCTGCTTTTGTTTCCCTCCAAAGTTTATCAAACTCCACAACAGCTTTCTCAAGTGAACCTAGGACAGCAATGGTTTTGACAGAATCTGAAACATTTTGCTCTGCTGTTTCCAGCTTCATCCTAGCAAATTTTAGATCCTCTGAAACCTTGATTTCATTAAGATTTGATGGCTCCATTTCCAAATCATGAAAGGATCCAAAACCAGTCTGATTTTCTTCTATTGCTTGATTATCCCCATGAAACTGGCTATATGCATTGGATGCGTGATCAGAACCAGAGTTAGGAACTCCTTCAGTATAAACATTTGCTGCTTCACCTATAGCATATATCTCAACATTTTCTTGCAGCATACATGACACAGGATATTTACCACCATCAACTTCAACAAGCTTTTCTGGGCAATCATCTTCTCTAGATTGAACTCTATTATGTCCAATGGAAGAAAGCATTCTTTTGAATTCATCCCTCTCATGCATAGCTTTTTCGTACAAACCCATCAATTTCTCATTTTCTTCATGCATTTCCATAAGCTGGTGCTCTAGGTTCTTAACAATTGTTTCCACTTGAATCTCTTTTTCTTTGGCTGATTCAACAGAACCATGATCATTTTCAACTTCCATGTCATTTTGCAAGGCACTCTCTGCTTTGTTCAAATTGTTATAGCTACTTTCGGAAGCTGCTCGTTCATACATTTCAATAAGACTATTTTTTTCCTCAATCAAGGCTTTAAGCTTCGTCTGTAGCTCATTGTTTACCTCAATACAAGCTTCTAGCTTTACCTGTAGCTTATCATTCTCTTTAGATAGAGTAATTGCTTTCTCATGAGCTTCTGCTTCTCTTTGACTTACGGCAGCTATGGCATCAACCATTGTTTTGAGTTCCATTTGGTCATGAACAGTGATGACTGATGCATCGGTGGACAAAGGAGGAAGCTCTATTTGCTGTGTTCCTTCCTTTACAACTCTAAGAGATTTCTCTTCTTCAAGTTTAGTCAACAGATCATTTGCGTGCCTACAAAATGGTTTGGTCAGGCAGACAGCATCATTTTACCATTCAGAAAAAAAGAAAAACAAACTAATCAAGAACATAAAACAATACATGTATTTGTTACAAGTGTACGCCGTAAAACTGACCAGACTTGTTCAATTAAAACTAAAAACTAAGATCAATTTTCTAACATCTAAATATGTTAAACAAAAAGAAGTACAGATGTAAAGATATAGGCATTACCTTTCCAATTTTTCCTTCTCTTCAAGGCAGAACCCCAACTGCTTGTGGAGTGTGTCAATTTCTGCCTGGTTTTGAATAGCCTATGACATAATACAATTCTTTTTACTTCGTTTCCATCAAATGAAGGCAAATTACGTAAAAGGTCATACACAAAGAATAATGTAGGATACCTGCATCCGAAGGAATTCATTCTCCTCATTAATTGAAGATTGCCAAGGTGTTCGTGGTTCCTGCATTTGAACAAATATTATAGTATATTATATTTATGCTTAGAAACTCAAATTTAATTATTGCCAACACAAACTACTTTAGGCAGATGTATATGTGGTTAATTTCATCCATAGTCACTGAACTTGTTACAAATTTCAGCACAACCATTAAACTTCAATTTGTATCAACAAAATCACTCTATATTTGTTTAAATAAGGTTGCATTTCAGTTAAATTTTTATATGATAACTAGGAAAAAAATTTCTAATATTATTCATCAATTACAACTAGACTACAGAGATTATTTACTTGGTCTTCACATGAAAAAAAAAATTAACTAAATCCCTATAAAAATTTAGCAATACTGACTTTATCAAAACAGAATCAAAATTCATGATTTGCTCATACCAATTAAAGTTTAGTAACCAGACTGAAATTTAGTGACAAATTCAATGGCCATATGCAATGAAAATGAGAGAATAGATAGTACAAAACTAGTCAAACACTTGCCAAAATATAATTATTCAGAATAAATTATATTCCAATCTCAAAGTAAAGGCATGGCTCCACATCCCACACTCGCATCAATGTAGATCCTTATGTAGGAGTAGCATTTACAAACAAATTAATTACACAGCATACAAGAGGCAGAGGACATGAGTACAATGTTTTCATGCCATGTTAAAGGGGAGAATGAAATTGCAGAAAACTAATCTAGAATTTTTGTAAGAAATAAGAAGAAAGCTAATAAAATGTAAAATTATATACATGAAATCAGAAAATGAGAAGCATTTACATAATGTACTTTATATCATATTAAAATACCAGTCACTTTGTAATAATTAATAGTATCGGATGCATTTGGGACAAAATAAAATCTAGGAACAAGTAAATTCCTAGATCAATGCTCCCGCAACAAGGCATATGAAATCAAATTAAACTTATCGAACAGAAACTACAAAGGGTTACTAATTATACTTTTTAAGACCAACACTGAGTTTACCAAATATTTAGACGTTAGGGCTAGTAAAGCTTTAAGCAATTCCACATTTCAAGGACAGGAAAAGCTACTGCATAATACATACTATTTTAAAGACCATCATAATGAAAACTCTTGCGTAATTTTAAGGGAAAGATCAAACAATGAAGCTTATCCAGCTAGTTAAACATTAACAATTGAAATGTCAAAAATAGTGTTAGAAAACAAAAACCAGTGAAGCATAATTTACCTGAGAAGAAATTACTGGATCACCATGAATTTCTGTTTTCACATCTGAATTTGCTTTCTGTAGCACAAAGAAATCCAAAACTCAGGTAAAGAAGAAAAATACTCAATAAATAATTCACTTCCTAAGTTCATAATGAATCTTTTATAGAACCTGAAGTACCAAGGGATCCGATTCGTGCATAAGTTTCCAATCAAGAGCTTCTAGCAGCTACACATGCAGAATCAGAAGACAGATGTAAATTCAGAAAGTGGATAATTTGACAACAAAGGCTAAATGTAAAATATACTTTAACATTCATACCTTATTCTGTAACACCGCCATCTGTTCACTCATCATCTCCCGTTCACCTTCTTCATAAAATGACTTTAATCTGTGGATTAGAGCAGAACAACAAAGTCAGTTTAACAGAACAACACAATCTCTTTGACGGACTGAAGTTACAGAAAAACCATATTTATCTTGAGAACAGATTAGTTGATATATGTTATTCGCAAATGAAAGGAACAAACAATTAAATATTCATATCAGATGATACAGACTGGTGTTAAATCCCTCTAATTAATGCATAAACCAATTTTCTAACTTTTAGCCAAAAATTATTGTTAAAGCAAGAAAGATGTTATTACTAACAAATGTATTCAAAAATACAGTTAGTTGTTAGTTAATAAATTTTTGCCTCTTGATCTTGATAAAAATTTTGCTTGTGTCAAATTTTTCAAGGGTTAACAAAATAAACATCAAATCAGCTCATCAATCTAATATAACTATGAGGCTGACTTCTTCAGAAAAGACAATAAATGTATAATAATTGTTTTTGCCCCATAATAACATAGAAGAGGGGAGGAAAAGAAATGAACAAACAAATAACAGTTGAAAGCAGACAAAAGACAAGCTTAAGGAGTCAAGTGGGTGAAAAGGGCATGCCTTCTAATTTCTTCCTTTAGACGCAAGTTTTCCATGGCAAATCTTGTGACTTCTTGGTTCCGATCAACCTGGGTCCGTAAAACCTCAATTTCCTTCAGATGTTCCTCCTTTTCTTTCAACAAGTGTGTCTCAGCTGAAATCTTTCCAGAAGCAACTGCCTCTAGCCTCTTGATTCCTGCTTCTCGGAACCGTAATCTCATTTTTAGTCCTTGTATCTCATCCTCTCTTTGTTTGGCCTAGATCCAAATTATCAAATTTTA
Source organism: Vernicia montana (assembly GCA_949750685.1). Taxonomy (NCBI): domain Eukaryota; kingdom Viridiplantae; phylum Streptophyta; class Magnoliopsida; order Malpighiales; family Euphorbiaceae; genus Vernicia; species Vernicia montana. Next base: position 15,908 of record CATKHJ010764743.1, on the reverse strand, counting down.
ATTTTCAGAAAACTTTATGCCAATTGTAATCACATCTTAGTAATTATGAAACTCAAAGTGATTAAAAAACAAAATCAATACAAGGTGTTAACATATCAAGACAATTTTCACCAAGTTTCAAAGTTGAAAATGAACTTTTTGCATTTTTCTGCCAAAATGTTAAAGAATAATATCGCCTTTAGTTGAATATGTCAAGAGTGTATAAAAACCAGAAGGAATTTGTTTTGCACAAACCAGTTGCATAGCTGATTGATTTTCAGCTGCCAATGCCTTCAATGCAATGTCCTTGTCCTTTTCCCTCCTGAAAGCCCCAACAAGGGCAACTTCAAAGTCTTTCTTCTGATAAGATGCAACCAAGAGAAGAAGATAGCGAATTGTTAAATAATATTTCTGATCTAGATGTTGTCCCAACTTTAAGAAGGACAAGCAGATACCTGAGACATCCTTTTCTCAGACAGAAGTGGACTAAATGATGATCCATGAAGTCCTTCCCATTTAAAGGATCCTGGGGATCCTGGAAAGCTTATAACTGAAGTATCATTTTCCATATTTTCAGCTCCCCCATTGACTAAACCACGTAGACGATACACTTCTTTCTGAAAAATTTCATATTCCAATTATGGTTAAAGTGATGAAACTATCAAGCTGCATGTCAAACTTCTGAGATTACTGTTTCTCAGAAGAAAAAGTGATGTTACACTAAAAGCAAAGAAAGGAAAAATATTTACTAAAGAAAACCATTAGCATTACCATTTGATTATTGATGGTACATATTTTGTAAGAGAGGATCTCAACACAATACCTTGAGCTGTTGAATTTGCATTCGCATGGCAATAACATCTCCTGAGGCATCTTCATTAACAATTGCCTAGAGGACAGTACAGCAGTTACTTTTCATAAGTAATGACTGAAAAGATTTAACATGAAGTACAAATAACATTATGAATGCTCCCACAACAGATACACAGTCTATTGGATATTTCAACTACATGGAAAAGTGAAGGAATAATATAGATGAAATAATTAATTGGATAAGTTTCAATCTTTCCACTGCACCTTTTCAAAATAGAAGTATACTCTTCTTTCCTATATTAGCACTGTTATAAAGATGATGCATATTGTAATGATCCAAGTATAGATAACATACATTGTTCTTAATGAATTTCGCACGTTGTGCAAACTTCAATGTGCTTAATGTCTCCAGTGAACAGCTGCAAGGGCGTTAAAAGAAAATGGTATACCCAAATAAGAATAACCATATCAAATATATCTAGCTTGCCAAAAATAAGTAAAAAATTGAAGACCAACTCTACAGTCACCTAAAGGTGAAGCAAATGTTTGTTAGTTTCAACTTCCTGAGATTTATGCAGATGCAATTTTGAAATTTAGATTCTGTTCTTTTAGGCAGAAAATAGCGCAGAGAAAATTGTTTTGATCATTTTGTTCTCCTATAGCATAAAATTTAATGCCTGGGCTCCATCACCTCCTTGTTTCATAATAATTCGATGTGAAAATATTTTTCAAACAATAAGAGAGACACGAGTATATATGCATGCATGTGTGTATATTCAAATGATTTCACAATGTCAGTATCCACAAAACTTTTATGCAGGAACCAATGAAATTCTCAAAATTATGTAGCTAGCCAGTAAAATATCTAGAAGGAATAATCACAAAAAAAAATAGTGGCAACTAACCATAGAGATGGGCTAATATTTGCAATAATAGTAGTTTTTGAATTCCCACCCAGTGAATCCTGAAAAGAAAAGAATAAAAATTGATGAGACAAAATTGTATAGTAGCAAGCCATCTGACGATAAGGAAACTAAAATTTGTTCTCTTAGGCTAGTACTCCAAACACTTCACTGAACTTAATCTTGTAAGTTTATCCATTCCACTACACCATACGTTTAACTAGAAAATATTTCTTCAAATTTCCTAATGTAAAAACTCCTACATCAATTGGCTACACTTGGGGCTTTGAATTGTCATCTTTATGCTTTACTGCCTGTGAATTTTATCATTGCTTCAACTATGGCCCCAAAATTGAATATAATTGAATAAACAGATTTATGAGTCGTATAAAGGGTGTGTGGAATGGTGAAAGTTGTGTGAATGAAAGTGAGTTGAGCTATGAGTTGAAGCATGCTGTATGACAAGTTCATAGAGGTGTTTCCTTTTTTCCTCAAGTCCATCAAATGTCAAGGTTTACTCAACTACAAGTTCCTTCCAACTGAAGCTCCATGCCAAGATCAAGGTTTACTAATCCTTGACAAGTGAGAAATTAGCTATACCTGAAGCAACAAGAATAAATGTACATGTGCTCCAAAGAAGGCTCCCACTAAAACTAAGTCAAATTGATAAGTGCATCATAAATTAAACTTTGGACTTATTCCCACAAAAATCTATCTATATAGAGCAAATATATCTCAAGAAGTTTCTAGTAACATTGCACAAAGACTTGTCCCTGACAAGCATAATTTGTAGCCACATAATACACACAATATTTAAAATTTAGGAACCCATATATTCTATGTCCGTAAATCCATTTACTTATAATAATATTTATCCTTTAAACTATTCTAATAATATAAAATATCTACCTGAAGCAAAAATGTAAGCTTGGAATCCCGGTAGGGAACATGTTGTGACCTTCCATTGGATATACTTACAAGGTTCATAATTACAAGTCTGCAAACATCAAAACCAAATCAATGAAATGAAGTATTGATAGAGAATTGCAGCTCTGAAATCATTACGAAACAAAATTCTTAAAATATTTCATTGACCAAATAAACTAAGCATTAAAGTAGCAACACCACACCCCAATGTTGAAAGAGACTTGTTGATATTGGTAGCTTCCTTGAGACGTTCACCCTCAGCACCAGAACTCTTCTGCCTGTGATCATGCACAAACAAAATTGGTCGTGAGAATCAGTTAAAAGTATAATAGATGAATTTTGCCTCCTTCGATATTATCACTTATTTTTTCCACATCATTGTACCTTTCAGATCCTGCTAAATCAACAAGATTAAGCCGAGCAAACCGGTGGTGAATTACACCTTGGGATTCCCACTGACAAAACACCCAATCAGAATGTCATATGAAACTGGCTATAGCAAAAGGTATTCAAATTTAAATAAGAATTTCATTAGCGAAATCTGTCAACTGTCTTCAATTAAAATGAGAGAATCAACTATCTTCAATTAAAATGAGAGAAAGATCTACCAACCTTACTTTCAATGATGCATGTAAATACACTATGAGAACGGCTACTTGCACGATTCATGTTAGTTGCAGCTACTTTTCTATTTGCTGCACCCTGAAATCAAAAAAGACATAGTTTTGGGATAACTATTCTTGATCTCAAATCTGTATTAAGGAGATAAAGGATGTAAAAATCCAGGAAAATGTTTTTATTCAAACGAGTTTTTTATGAGAAATTTGTTTCTTATCAATAAAACTTTCAATATTAGTGAATTTTTTTTCCCCAGATTTTAAAAAATAAATACATGTACACTCATACCAGGTGTGCTTGTGCTTGTGCCTGTTCCTACCTTCCTATTTCCAAGGAAAGTTTTTTTTCCAATTTGACTTCAAATTTATTACATTAAAAGCCTCACTTCGAAATTTGAAGATTATATATTCAGATGAACCACATTTCACAATACATGCATGTGCAATCACATATAGGAATTCACTGACAAAGACATGTACTTCTTAATCCCCTCTAAGATATAAGATATAAAGAAAGAAAATTAAGATTCACAATCCATAAAATTTTAATACCTTCAAATAAGCGATACCAATAGAGCTGCTCAGTTAATATCAAAGAGCGTATTTGAATAAGGTAATTTGCATACCTCAATAAGTTGTTGAATCACATCTCGAGCACTTGTGACTTCTATCTCCTTAAGATTTTCTACATAAACTCCTTTCTTGACGTCTTCTCTTATCTATAGTACACACCCAACAAAATAGAACAAAGTGAAGTGCATAGCTATGAATTTATATGATTTACATAACTTCGTAATAAATAATAGCAAATAAATGAAAAAGTAGAATATTTTGTTAATCATTGGAAATAAAGTTAATGAGCTGCAGAAATTAAATCTCACCAAGTAATCCATACCTGTAAATTATTAGATGATGGGTCTAGAAGATCAAGAATCTGTTCATTGTATATTTCCAAAAATGAGCATTTACATGTAAATTTTAGCTTTTCATCTTTACAAGCATCTTTTTCCTGTCATACAAAAGAATGAATGAACATTGCAATTAGTTTATTGCACAAAAACAAGAGAGTGATTCAGATAGGTTTAAAACATTCTATGAGATATGAGATAGATCTGGGTGTAGAAGCAAAAGTCACATAGGGAGATATCAAATTGAAAATTTGTAATAATATCATAGATCAAAACAGCTTCCTTTGAAATTATAAAATCACTGAGATACATCTCATGATAATCACAAAAGAAAAAAGCCAGTGATATTCAATTTTTATACAAGATGCGTGTCATCTTCAAGTCAAAATCACACTTAAAATGGATGTTTAGTACAAAAATTAAAAACTTTAAACTCTCCAATTCATTAGATTATCCAGGCTAGCAAGAAAATCTATGCCATTAAGTTAAAATTTCGAAGTGGCAAGTTTAATGATCATAACTGAGAGGATTTTGGGTGGGGAACGTCTTTCAAACTACACACAAAAGCTTTTAAAAAAAAATTATTAAGCCCTCATATTTCAATGGCATAATTAAGTAGAAAGGAAGAAACCTTCTGTATTCTAGAGAACAAATATTCAAATACTCTAGGTGTCATTCCACAGTTAACACTGTGTCTTCGAGTGCCTCCCTCAATGTCTCCAAGCATTGTATGAGTCTTTCCACTTCCTGTCTGCATATGTAAAAGTAGGATGTTGAAATAAAAACTAAAATTTGAATAATTATTATCTGACAACTACATAACTAAATATAAATATCCCCCAAAACTCAATTTAGAGAATATTATCACTCAGCATATTTAATTATTTTGTAAACAATGAGTTGTTTATAAATGCAAATTTAAGATAGTAGTTGAAAGCTCACTTGGCCATATGCAAACATACAACTATTGTACCCTCCCATGCAATTTTCCACCATAGGCAATCCAGCCACTTTGAACAGTTTCTCCTGTCAAATTACATAATTAAAATTCACCATATAATAAATGCAAATTGAGAGTTGAGAATGATATCAACAATTGGAAAAAAAAAATTACCTGACTAACACTCTCATCTGCTACAAGATCAAAGGTGAAACGTGACTCTGGATGCCCTGTCCAAGTGATTGTCTGACAGCTCTCTTGCCTAACACACTTACTATAGCCTTGTAGAGAGATTTCGGAACTACTAAGTGGACGTAATCTGATAATAACCTACCAAGAATTGCAAAGAACAAACAAACAAACAAAAATTAACAAACTTGATCATTACCACTTTGTAAATCTCTAAAAGCAGCAAAATACTTAAAAATACCTCTAATTACCTGCACATTGTGATCCTTCCAGAAGGAAGGATCCTCACAGAACTCAAAGCTCTGAGTCTGCGGCGGCGGCCCCACCGATCCAGTGTTACCCTCAGCTCCATCTTCCCAGTCAACTATACTCCGAACTGCCGAAGTGGCGACCGAAGAAATATTTTCTCGAGACGCTGATTTTAGCAGATCCGGAGTGCTCGGAACAGTTGCCGGCCCTGACTCGGAAGCTGAACGGTTATGGAAACCAAACCGGCTCTTGATTGCGCTCGCCGCCTCGGAAATAAACGGCATTTTCTTAAAAAGAGTAAGATTTTACCTTCCTTTGTTCTTTTCTTGCAGATTTAAGATTTGGATGCCAATGGAAAACCTAGAGCAAGATTTTGGAGAAAAACGTGGAGAGCTGTTTGGATGGCGAGAAAATTTTGAGAGGGAGAGAAAGAGAAGGAGAGCAGTAAAGAGAGCGAGAGAGATTTGAAATAAAGTTTTTTTTTAGGGAAAATGAGGGGGAGTTTTGAGAATTGTGTGACGGGGATGATCCGACGGTAGAAGGAGGTTTAGATGGACGGTTACGATGGGTTAGATTCAAATTTGAAATTTGCCGTTTGAGTGTTTTTTTTTTTAAGTTTCGATCTGTTTTGACTGTAAGCAACTTTTGTTTCGGTGTGATAAGGACATTTACGGTATTAGTGTAATCCTGCCGAGCCGAATATTTACGCTGATTTTACGATGGATTAGATTCAAATTTGATATTTGCCTTAATATTTTTTTGAAATTGTTCGTGTTTTGAATTAAGTTTAAAAATTATGTTTAAACTTAACTCATTTAAATTTGAGTCGAATTTAAATTCGGTTGGTTAATAAATTAAAATTCAATAAACTTTAAGTTGGATTCATTTTCAAATTCATTTATAATTTATTAAAATATTTAATTTTTTAAACATTTATTTATAATAAAATAATTATAACAAAATATTTAAAACTAACATAAAAACAAAAACATCCAATTAGTGAAAAAAAATCTAATCATAAAATATAGCAATACATATATTATAAAAATATTAATTAATAAAAAAAATATTTTTAAAGATTATAATATTATATTATATAATAAGGAAATATTAGATTATATTAATAATAAGTATATATATTTTAGTCAAATTGAATTATCAAAAAATTTATAAGAGTATTAAAATATATTTTTTTGAGTGTCAAAATTATTAAGTTAATAATAATAATAATAATCATCATTATCATCAAGTTGTTCACGAGTTTATTATCGAGCCTATTAATCAAGTTTGTTCGTGAACTTATTATCGAGTTGTTCGCAAGTCTAATCGAGCTTGAGTGAAATAAAATTCGACTCGTTTATTAATCGAGTTTTAAAATAAGACTCAAATTTGACTTGTTTTGAACGCGAATAAATTTTTATCGAGCCGAATACTTAACCACTCGCGAACGGCTTAACTCATTTGCAGTCTTAATTTACGAACGTTCTTTCTATCAAGAAACGGAAAAATTTTCTAGTGAATATAATCCACCACATGATATTATGAATTGTCTAATTATAATTTTTTATGTTAAATAATAATTATCCATAAAGTTAATATATAATTAATTACCTGAAATTCTCCAAGAAATGAACACATATTTATTTATTTTTTAATAAGAAATAATATAATAAAATAAATAGATCAATGCTCATTTACGTTTTTAAATTTTCAAATTATCTACTTAAATCTAAAATTAATTTTAGAACCTAATTCATTCTCAAGATAAAAATTTAGAACCTAATTAAAACACATTTTTTTTTTATTGAGATCAGTCACACTTAATTTTTAACAAAAAAAATAATAATAGAATATTATTTTTATATTTTTAAATAATAAAAATTAAAAATTGAACAAAAACCTAAAAAATCAAAACTCCTTTCCTTCCGTTGCTCCCTAAGGACAAAACCAGAAAAATATTTTAAAGGTGTCAAAACTAATAGGGATAATTATATCGTCAGTATCTTCGAATTTTTCAAATTTTTTATTTTAGTGTCTAAATATATATTTTTTTTTTCTATTCAACTATTTCAATTGTCAAATATTTTTCATTTAACTGTTTTTTTTTTTTTATGGCACACCGAGGCATAGGACTCAGGATCAATTCAATCTCCCTAGGACTCTAAAAAAAAAAAAAAAATTGTTTATTTTATGATATGACTCATCAAAAACTTAAATGAGACAATTAGGACCTACAAATAACCTAGATGGCGGCTAACTTAAAATTTAGAAGTGATAAAATAGTTCCTCACATGTTTATGCAAATGCCTCTTGCCTATTAAAATTACCATCTAACTTTCACCACTTATATCCATATGTTTTATGAAGTCTTTATTATTATTCTCTTCATTCCTTTTTATTTGTCGATTTTTGTTTCCTTTTTATTTGTCGATTTTTGTTATTTTACAAAGATTAAAAAATAACTAATTACACTAAATTTCAAGAATAAGATGATTAAAATACTCTTATTGATTATAGAGTAATGGATAATATATGTATTAATTATAGAGTAGATGATAATGATAGAATTGAAAAAAAAAAAAATTAAAATCTTATTAGTTTTCTAAACTAAAATAACAGAAATTTTGAAAAAAAAAAATCTTTCAAAAAAATCATCAAATAAAAAGGAATAGAAGGAATATAAGATTTGTTAACGTGAAAAAAGAAACGAAACAAAGAGAAAAGAAATGAAACAAAAAATTTAAAAAAAAATAAAAAAGATGGAAGGTGGGTTTTGCTCATTATCTATTGATTGTTTGTTTTGAATTTAGTTTTAACGGCCAGTTTAGAACAAATAAATTCTAAATATAATTCATTTTTTTATTCAGAAAGACATAACATAAAATATGAAATTCAATTAAATTTCATATTTTTTTATTTAGAACAAACCTATAATTAATTTTTTTTTTATTCTTATTTCCTAAAATACTTTCAATATAATAAGTATAATTAGAAAAATAAAATAGTTAAAAAATAATTATATTTTATATTTATAATTAATACTTAATTTATAAAATATAATAAAAAATTAGTTGGAGGAAAAGAAAGAGAAAAAATTAGAGAGAGAAAGTAGTAAAAGGAGAGAGAGTGTGTGTAGTAAGAAGTAAGAGAGATGAGAGAGAGAGAAAAAAACATGAGAAAAAGAGAAGGAAGATGACATTTTTGTCCATGATATTTGTTTTATTAGTTTTATGAAATTCATTTGGAAATTTTACCTATCTTAATGGAATTTGGTTTAGTTATATTTAATTTCATGAATTGAATTTGTAAAATTGAAATCAACATTTTTTTTATGTTCCTAACACAAAACCTTTTAAAAATACAGAATTTGAAATGAATTTCATAAAATTTTACATAATTAATTTGTTCCAAATGGATTGTGTTATGAAAAATACCTCACTTAACAAATAATATAATAGATGGGAACTCAAAATTTAACGTGGTTCGATACAAGCTTACTCCACAAAATAAATCCACTAATAAATTAATAAATACAACCACTAATTAAATTAAACACTCACAAAATAATTTCTTACAATTTTATACAAAGACACTCTACTCATACACTTTGTATCACCACACTATATTGGCTTAACAATAAGCATCTACTACAATCTCTACAATAATATTTGGCAAAAAAAAATCTCTACAATAATCAACCTCACTTCTTTTATATAACCAACTCTTGACATATATATAGGCTTCTATTCTAAATCCAAATTCAACTTGGATACTACTTTATTTATCTTAATCCAAACTCAAATTGGATACTAAATTGAATATAAGACTTCATTATTAAGCAAATCATTTTCCAACTAAGAATTTAAGACAAAATCCTAAGAATCTCCACATTGATTCAAATTCTATTAGATCTTCAATTTTTTAATCTTTGAATTGCACCTTTTTGGTAGATGCCACCACAAATGCACTTCTCTTTAGTTTATTACAAGCTCCACCATGTGCTACACCATCAACAATTTTGCTATCAACCAATTTGTAATGATTTTTTCTTCCAAACTTTTCACCGTTCATGATCATGAGAGCACCTTATCTAACTCTTATGACTCCACTTTGCATAGAACATCCATAGCCCAATGAATCCAACTTACCTAAAGAAATCAATTTCCTCTTAAACTTAGGAACATACCTCACATCACCAAGTGTTTTGACACTTCCATCATGCATCTCAATTTTCAGTCTACCAATACCTTCAATCTCTACCTTCTCATCATTGGCTAGTTTTACATGTTCATCTTTGCAATCCTCAATTTTTTCAAACCATTCATTTTTCGAGTAAATATGGAAAGGGTAAGCAGAATCCATAAATCTTCATTAAATGCACTGTTAGAGTGGAATCGCGATGTCCTTTTTGCAGTCGCTACTTCATAATTGTGGTCACGATCTTCATATGACTCAACGACTAGTGATACGTGGCAGATTTTCATTGCTTGTTCAATCTGATAGTTGGAACTTTTCTTTGCCTTAAGAATATTGCTGTCACGATAGCCATGTTGCGATCATAATATTGCTTTCGCACTCAGAGTTGCGATCGCGACATTGACCGCGAACCTCTCTGGATGGTTCTTGCATTTTGGGCTTAAACTAATGTCGCGTTCGCTAATGCTGAGTTGCGGTCGCTACAAGGTTGTTGCTGGCGCTATCATCTTATTGCGGGCGTGACTTAGAGGTCCAACAAGATACTTAGAGAATCTTCCAAAATTCTTGATTCCCAAGTGATCCTAAGACATTTTATCTGTAAAATTATACTTAGATAAAACATTAGAAACATTCAATTTGATTGTCAAGATCAAAATCGAAATTGATTAGATTGGACACCCAATTTAGGTCAACAATCTCCCCCTTTTTTATTTTGACAAACAAATTGAATTTGACATAAAATTAACTAAAAATGTACAAGATACAAATCTCCCCCTCAATCAATGATCCTTAGATGTTTAAAGAAAAAATATTTTCTCCCCCCTAATCAAATAAATCATTTTTCAAATTCGATCTTACCACTTCTCCCATTTTGTCAAGATCAAAAAAAGGGTTTTTGGTGGGAGAGTAATGGAACTAAGGATTGAAGGTTAGAGAGCTTAAGAACCAAGTAAATAAATAAATAAATAAGTTTAGAGGATTGAAACAAACTCCCTTTATGAAATAAAAAGCTCTCATCACGCATACCAAGCACTCTTAGTACCATGTATATGAAACACCTATAAGAAAAGAAAATTTATCTATGCTTTGGTACCCAAGTGTATTTGGGTCCTTGAGGGTTAGTCATTGAAGGATCTCCAAGTTTTAGATGAGCCTTCCTTATGTAACAAAAAATATTTATATGCCCATTTTTCATACAATAATGGCACTTAAACTTTGACTTGAACGTCTTTTTAGGCTTAGCCATTTTGTTATGAAATTGTGGCCTTTCCACAAAATTATCATGATTCAAACAATAGCATATATGAAATTGTGATTGTGGGTGTTTATGAACATGTCTCTTTTGATATATGAATGCATGATTGGCTCTTTGAGACTTAGCTCTTGAGCCATGTGACCCTTTTTCAATCCTCTTAGGATTTGAAGGTTTTGTGTGTGATTTGGCCTCCTTGTTGACTACCTCTATGCTTGAAATTTGAGGTGTGGAGGCTTTTACAAACAATGGAGGGGAGGATGTGAAAATTGATGTACTATCAAAACCAAGGCCATATTTCACAAGAGATGACCTTTGATATACAATAAGTGTATATAAAGCTTCCTTTCCTTTGTGAAATTTGAAAATTGATGATCTTAATTCTTCAACTTCTAATTTTAAAGAATTATTTTCTTTGCATAAAGATTTAAAAGAGGAGGTTTTTGTAGAGATTTCATCTAATGAAATTTTTAGATTAACATTGGATGTTTTCAAGTCTAAAACAAGTTTTTCAAGACCTTTAAAATCCTCCTTAACTTTTGAATATTTTTCTTTGTAAAATTTCATTTTGGAAAAATATTTTTTACATTTTAAAACCATGGCCTCCATTATCTAATCATCATCCACAACATGCACATCATAATCACAATTTTTATCATCACATGAGTGGGAAGTAGAACATACCTCATATGTAGGATCCTCTAAGGCCATGAAGCAAAGATTGGCTCTTTCATCATCTTCTTCATCACTTGATGAGCTATCACTCCAAGTGGCCTTGAAACCCTTTTTCTTTTCTTTGTCCCATTTCTTCTTCTTGTTGAACTTGGGACAATCCGGTTTTATGTGACCTTGCTTTCCACAATCATAGCAAGTCACTTCATTCTTTCTTTCTTTGTTGGAGTTGGAGTTGTGAGATGACTTTTGAATGGTTTCATCTCTTTTTTCTTAATGATCTCCTTCATTCTCTTTGTGATTATTGTCAATTCCTCATCTTCAACATTGCTGTCATCAGAGTCACTAGATTGACTCTCATAATCATCTTCTCTTTGTTTGGAGCATTTGAAGGCAAACATCTTCTTCTTCTCACTTTAGAATTCTTCCTTCTCCAAGGTCATTTCATGAGTGAGAAGCTTACCAATGAGGACATTTGTTGGTAGCTTGTCAAGGTCATGAGCTTCTTCAATTGATAAAACTTTGGATTCAAAGTTCTTCTTTGGAAGAGCTCTAAGAATCTTGTTGTTGATATCTTCCAAAGAGTAGCTTTTCCCAAACTTCTTCAAGCTTGTGACTATGCCAAGGAAACGGTTGGTCATATCGGTCACATTTTCGTTGGGCTTCATCTTGAAGAGCTCATACTTATGAACAAACATTTGAATCTTTTTTTATTTGACTTGTTTGGAGCCTTCATGGTAGTTCTCCAATGTATTCCAAATACTATAAGCACTTGTACATTGTTGAACTCTTCCATACTCTTCTCTTGACAAGGTACTTAGAAGAATTGTCATAGCTCTCTTATTCTTGCCATTAGCCTTTCTTTGAGCTTTTAACCACTCTTTTCTTGGAATCATCTCTTCTACACCATTAATCACCTTTGATGGAGGCTTCCATTCTTCAAGCACACTATCCTATATGTCTATGAGATCACTATCAAGATATACCTCCATTTTATGCTTCCAATAAGTATAGTCGGTGCCATCAAAGTATGGTTTAAGATGATTGCTCCTTTCATTAGTCATTTTGATCTTTTCTCACACGTTGAAGCTTGTAGAAATGAGACCAATGCTCTGATACCACTTGTAGCCCAAGATGAACTAAAAAGGGGGGTTGAATTAGTGGGCGATTAAAAATTAAAATTGAATGAGAAATGAGGGAAGAAAAAAAAGAACACAAAGAATTTTATAGTGGTTCGGATTATAACCAATCCTACATTCACTCCCCAACCTCAATTGGGTATTTCACTATCAATGGAGTTTTACCAAGTTTACTCCCAACTTAGTGTTTAAGCTCACACCAAACTTTACAAGTGTTTTCCCAAGGCTCACACTCAAACCTCTCAAGTATTTTTCACTAGGCTCACACTCAAACTTTACAAGTGTTTTAACAAGGCTCACACTCAAACCTAAACAAGAGTTTTACTAAGGCTCACTCCCAAACCTATCAAGTGTTTAAGGCTAACACTCAACCCTTGAGTAATGAATGCTCTTATAATAAACACAAAACGTGTTAAATGAAGTTAAGGCTTAAGAGATGAAAATACAAGAGTTTGGCCACTTATGAAAATTGTTGGTTGTTAATTGAGGCCTTTGGAGGGAGTATTTATAGCCTCCAAACACCAAAGAGTCGTTACAATTAAAGCATAGCCAAAACTCTCCCTAACAGCTAGAAAATCTCCATTAAATGCATTGTCAGAGTGGAATTGCAGTCGCTAAGCCTTGGTCGCAGTCGCGATCTTCATATGACTCAACAGCTAGTGACACGTGGTAGATTTTCATTGCCTGTTCAATATGACCATTGGAACTTTTCTTTGCCTTATGAATATTGCAGTCGCGATAGCCATGTTGCGGTCGTGATATTGCTTTTGCCCTCAAAGTTGCGATCGCGACACTGACCGCGAACCTTTCTGGATGGTTCTTGCATTTTGGGCTTAAACTAATGTCGCGTTCGCTAATGCTGAGTTGCAGTCACTACAAGGTTGTTACGGGCGTGACTTAGAGGTCCAGCAAAATACTTAGAGAATCTTCCAAATTCTTGATTCCCAAGTGATCCTAAGGTATTTTATCTGTAAAATTATACTTAGATAAAATATTAGAAACATTCAATTTGATTGTCAAGATCAAAATCAAGATTGACTAGATTGGACACCCAGTTTAGGTCAACATTAAGCAAATCATTTTCCAACTAAGAATTTAAGACAAAATCCTAAGAATCTCCACATTGATTCAAATTCTATTAGATCTTCAATTTTTTAATCTTTGAATTGCACCCTTTTGGTAGATGCCACCACAAATGCACTTCTCTTTAGTTTATTACAAGCTCCACCATGTGCTACACCATCAACAATTTTGCTACCAACCAATGTGTAAAGATTTTCTTCTAAAATTTTCACCCTTCATGATCATGAGAGCACCTTGGCTAACTCTCATGACTCCACTTTGCATAGAACATCCATAACCCAATGAATCCAACTTACCTAAAGAAATCAATTTCCTCTTAAACTTAGGAACATACCTCACATCACCAAGTGTTTTGACACTTCCATCATGTATCTCAATTTTCACTCTACCAATACCTTTAATCTCTACATTCTTATCATTGGCTAGTTTTACACGTTCATCTTTGCAATCCTTAATTTTTTCAAACCATTCATTTTTCGAGCAAATATGGAAAGGGTAAGCAGAATCTATGACTCACTCATAATGGATCCTTTGGCTTTTCCTTTTCATCAACCATATCAATAGTAAACACACCAGTCTCAAAAATACCATCTCCAATCGTAAAATTTGTAGAACCTTTCTCTTCAACTACATCATTTGTAGACTTTCCACGACTCTTCTTAAATTGATTAAATTTTGCAAGGTCTTCTTTCATTTTTCTACAATGGTACTGGATATGCCCCTGCTCATGATAGTTGTTGTCCCAAGTATGACAATCCTAAATGGTGTGAATAGGATTATTAAAAATTCTAATACAAATTAACAACCTATATGCAATATTACTCAATTTCAAATAAATTAATACAAATAAAGAGATTGAGATAGAGAAAGCTTAGCCAAGATTTATAGTGATTCGGAGCTCAAACGCCTCTCTTACGCCCACTTCTCCTAAACTAACTGATTTAGGGTTCCACTAGATGAACGATATTGCACCCAAATGCTTTACAAGCTAGTTATCTGGGATTTCGCCCTTTACAATAGATTTCAAGGGATTTCACCTTAAAACTCTCAAATACAAATGAGTTTTTGTGGTTTAAGTCTCACAAGACTTTAGTACAAGCTAGAGTGAAGGATTACAATGAAGTAGACTAGCTTATAATGAAGAACACTAAAAAAAAATTAAAGTTTTAGCTCTAGTGTTCTAAAAAACAGAGCACAATTTTAACAAAGATGAGACTGAAAGCTTTTTGCTCAATATAGCACTTGATTTTCACTTGGCAAGAGTTCTTTACTTCATTTGAATCTTCTAGTATTTATAAGAGTCATAAATATGACTGTTGGGCTTATTAACCAAGTAATAATTGCTCCTTCCAACGTTTCAACGGCTAGAAATCTTCCCAGATTTTGCTTAAAATCATATGCTTAACTCATTCTAATATATCTAATATAAATGAGCTTAATTAAACTAAGTTTTGGTATCATCAAAATATTCATGGAAGACAACAATAGTAATAACATTCTTTATCAATATAGTCTACTCGTGGTTTGAAACTTGAGCTTGATATACTATTTCATCCATATCTTTCTTTTAAATTACTTCTACCTGTGAGGCCTCGCCCGAGTACTGGTCCGATCTGCTAAAGGGGATCGAAATGCTCATTCGGGTTTGCTCTCACGATGGAACCCTCGGGTTCGGATTGGTTGATCTTTGAAAATTGTTTTTAAGAGTCGCCACCTTAATTTATTTTTTAATTGGGAAAAGTTAAGGGAAAATCCATTTAATGACTCTAATTATTGTCCAATAGAAAAAGTGCACTAGCCTCGATTACCAAAGAGGATTCAGGGACTAGGTTTTTGGTTTATTTTTAATTAAAACGAGTTTGGCAAGTTTAATATACAATGACTTAAAATGGAATTTCATGAACATTTAAATGAATGAACAATTATGAAGAAAAATGAATTAAAGCAAATAAAAAAAATAAGCATTAAAGTAATTAAATAAAGAAAGCAAATATTAAAGTTACAACATAAACCAAAATAGGGGATACTTTCTCTAGCCCTT
>CATKHJ010764583.1:0-11487 GCA_949750685.1 Vernicia montana | reverse complement strand
CAAATGCTAAAAATCATCAAGGAAGAAAGATGGCAATTTTGTGTGTTGTTGATTCTTCTACTTCATCACTTCAAAACTCGAGGTTGAGTTTTCTCTAACAAGGGGAGAATGATACATACAAGGGAAGCTTCAAGTCTCTTGCCACATGATGCAATTCCATAGAGCTAGATTCGATGACGAATCATTTCAAGAAAGGGAGAATGATGGGATTCGAAAATGTACAAATATATTCAAGGCCCATTCGAATGGTGTTTCAAGCTTGTTCAAGTCTTTTAAATGCAATTCGAATGGTGGATTTGATTTATTTCAGATTCGGATCCATCAGAACTTCTTTTATTAAGTTTATTAAGTGTTTTGGGCTGCCAATGTTATGTATTAAGCCCAAGGTATGTTTAAACTACTTTATTTTCATGTTTTAAGTAGTTTTGGGTCTATTTTTAATTAGCTAAAGCCCAATTACGAGATTAGTTAATTTTAAGTTAAAATCAGCTTAGTTTTATAGCCAAACATCCTAATTAGGGTTACTTATCATTGTAACCTTATAAATATGGCCTTTATTTCAGTTGTAAGGAGATTTTTGATGATTAATAAAATTCAGGTTTTAAACCTTAAGAGAGTGTTCTCTTGTTTATTGTTTCTTGCTTGAATCAATGTTCATACAATCAAAGCTAATTACTTTATGAGTATTTTATTCCAAGGTTCTATTTCACGAGTTGGTATTGTGTCACGGAGATCGCGAGATCATATTCCAAGGTGCTCTATCACGAGTTGGGATTGGGTCGCGGACTTGGGGTAAATCTGATTTAGCTTTCCAAGGAGTTGCTTCCAAGTGCAAAAATATTGGGTCTCAAGTTTAATATATACAAGCCCTTATTGCTGGGCGTGTTGCCTACTGTTTCTTTGAAAATTTTTTATTTTTTTTATTCTTCCAACAAATAATATAATCGACACTCAAGAATTGAAGATTTAATTCAAGAACATGATCACAAATTAGAAGCAAACAGATTCGAATTGAAAGATAAACACAACAACGAAAAAAAAAACAAGACACTAGAAGCAAACGAATTAAAGAACAAGACACTACTAGATTTTGAATGGTAAGTTGATTATTTTGTTCTTGTTTTATGATGTAAACAATTGATTTTTGACCAAACAAAAAGAAACGAAGACAATAGAATCAAATAGAAGGCTATTGGAAGCAAGTTTTGAGCGAAACAAACACAAGAACTAAAGTTGTGGAATTTTTTTTTAATTTTGAATTTAATTTTTAATTGAGATCAAGATGATTTATGACTCAACTAAGCAAGAAAACATAAAACGAAAATAAACAAAAAGGAACGAAAACAAACGGAAAGACACAAAAATAAGAAAACGCAATAACAATGTAAACGAAAGATACGCAAAATTTGATTTTTTTTTTTTTTTCGAATTTGATATTAAGCAAGGATTAATTATCCTAAGACCTAACAAAACAATATATCACGAAACGGAAAGAAACGAAAATAAATAAATAGACACGAAATCAATAAAACGAAACAGAAAACGAAATAGGATAGAGAGAACCTAATTTAGAGCCTAAGCTCTGATACCAAACTGATACGAACCCCAAGTATATTAAACTTGAGACCCAATATCTTTGCGCTTGGAAGCAACTCCTTGGAAAGCTAAATCAGATTTTTTCCCAAGTCCGCAACCCAATCCCAACTCGTGATAGAGCACCTTGGAATATGATCTTGTGATCTCTGCTACACAATACCAACTTGTGAAAGAGAACCTTGGAATTAATACTAACAAAGTAATTAGTTTTGCTTGTATGAACCTTAATTCAAGCAAGAATCAAAAACAAGAAAACACTCTCTTAAGAAAAAACCGAAGTTTTAATTTCAATAATCAATAATCTGTATTACAACTAAAGTTAAGGCCATATTTATAAGGTTACAAGGATAAGTAACTCTAACTAGGATGTTTAGCCATAGAATTAAACTAATTTTAACTTAAAATTAACTAAACTCGTAATTGGGCCTTAATTAATTAAAAAAAGACCCAAAACTACTTAAAACATGAAAATAAAGTAGTTTAAACATACCTTGGGCTTAACACATAACATTGGCAGCCCAAAACACTTAAATAAACTTAATAAAAGAAGTTCTAGGATAGATAATGGGCTCGAGCAATAAAACAACCCAATTGCATAATTTGAATCCTATCATTCCCCCTTTCTTGAGATGATTCGTCCTTGAATCAAGCTCCATGGAATTCCATCATGCGCCAAGAGACTTGAAGCTTCCCTTATATGTATCACTTCTTCTCATAACAGCCTTGAGATCTTTCCACTCTGTAATAGGTCTTTCCCTATTTCTCCTTTGCTTTTGCTTAGTATCATCCCACCAAGTAATAGCATATCCATCAAATACAGCCATAACAAGCTTTAACTTCTTGGATCTAGTGCAGTTGTTGCAATCAAACACCAATTCTATCTTCTCTTCCCAATCCAAGTAAGCCTCTGGATCCATTCTTCCATAAAATAATGAAATTTTCAGTTTGATCCCACCATTGTTGTTGTCTTGTCTTGCCCTTGGTCATACTTCCTCTTCCTCTTCATTATCTCCAAGCAATTTAGTCTCATCATCTTCTAGAACCCTCCTTTAAACTCGCCTAAGATTAGGAGCATTTGGTGACTGCCCCCTTGTGATTGAAGCTTTTAATCGTTCCATTCTTTCATTGCTTCTTCGTTCCATTATGTCAATCATGTCACCATATCTTCTATTCATAGCTTGCATCATTTATGTTAAGGCTTGGATTCGATCTATCTCACCATGGGGATTTCCTCGAGTTCCACTCATTTTTAAGGCTGCAAAACAATGTTAGTAAAGCAAGAAACCTCACTTCATTCCCTTACGTGTTTCACTCAAGTAATTTGTCACTCAAGGTCACTCGTATTTTGTTTCACACTTAAATTAATGGCTTTTCTCTAGATAAGCTCACATTAAGCCTTTTTCCACTTGATTTCTCTTATTCAGATTGGTTGCAAAGATCAAAATTAATACAAACTCTACTAAATTACAATGAAAAATAACAAAACCAAGGCTAAATTAATTGAAAGGACAAAAATCGATCAAGCAAGAACAAATCTGAATTTATGGAAGGAACACGGTATGGTACATGCCCTTATTTCTAGGCGTGTTGTCTAATGTATCTCTGATTTTTTCTAACAATTACAGAAACAACAAACTCAAGACAGAAAAGAAAAAAAAACAAATAGAAACAGAAACAGAATCAAGAAGTCAAACCGAATATGAAGATCTATCAACAAAAACTTTCAAGGCCTCCAAAAGAGCTTTAAATGATCGAATTTCGGCCTAAAAGTGAGTGCTGATAGTATCCTAGTCACAATTGTAGATCTCTAAACAAGCTTCGTTTTGATATATTATGGGCCCCGTAACTCATCCCGAGCCAAAAGTTATGGCCTTTCGAAATTGACTTATGCACGAAACTTCAAGCAATGCAATTCGAATCTTCTTTCCTTCTTCCAATGCAATTCGAATTGTCCACACAGGTATGTTTTGAATGATTTTACCTTCCAATGACTAAATTTGATGAAACAAAAAAGACAGAAAATAATACGGAAAGACAGAAAACACGAAATAAAAAAAAAAAAAAACCCAATTAAATGCTCATTCGGGTTTGTACTCACTATGAAACCTCAAATTCAGATTGGTTGATTTTAAAAATTGATTCTGGAGTCACCACCTTAATTTTATTTTATTTGGAAAAATTTAAGCTAAAACCCAATTAAATGACTCCAATTATATTCCAATAAAAAGTGCACTAGTCCTCGATTACCAAAGAGGATTCGGGGACTAGATTTTCAGTTAATTTAATTAGTTTGGCAAGTTTAATATACAATGGCTTAAAATTGATTTCATGAACATATATAAATGAATGAACAATAATGTATGAATTAAAGTAAAGTAAAACAGTAAAGGAAATAATAAAAGCATTAAAGGAATTAAATAAAGAAAGCAAACAAGAATCTTAAATTCACAAAATAAACCAAATTAGGAGATACTTTCTCTAGCCCTTATGGGATTCTAGAAAAGTCACACATTCCCCAAAGTAGATCAATAATTAAAGCAATAAAACAAAGAAATAAAAAGGAAAAAAACACAAAACTTAGTGAAGAAAGTGAAAGAGGAAAGAAGTTTATTTTAGTTGGATTTGATGCTTTAGATAAGCATGCCTATGTATTCTTTTGAATGGGAATCAAAGTCCACGTAGTTCGCCCTTCTTGCGAAGGGGGTTTATTTTAGTCTTAACCTTTTATCATGTTTCAGTTCATTGATTAAAGGTGGGTTGATTGATTTTAATCAAATAGAGTTGATTACCAATTTGTTAATTATTTCAAATTCAATTAACAAACAAAAAGCATCAATTCAAAATAAGTTAATTAATTCAGATTCTAATTAACATGCCTTCCTAAATTAATAGAAAGAAAGAGATTAAGGAGAAGGGGATCATACGAAGAAAATGGGGAAAGCAATAAACTTGCAAAATAAAGAACTATCTAAAAGAAAGGGAATAAAAGAAAAGGGAAATGCAAAGAGACTATAAGGGGAAGAATAATAACAATTAAGCAATATAAAAGAAACTAAGCTAAAAAGAAAACAAAAGGAAAACAAAGCAAATGAAGCAAAACAAAATTCAAAATAAATAAAATAAATAAATAAAAAAGGAAGAAAATAAATACCTTGCGATGACGAGGTTTAGGGACGTATGAACGGAGCGGACGGCCGAATCGCAATTCCACCTTCTCAATTTGGCGGAACCACAGCCTTCAAATGGCTACTTAGGACAGCATTTTTTGGGACTCCCTCGAACTGATTTGAGGAGAGGAACCTCGAAACGACCACCCAAAAATCCAAAAGAAACTTTGAACTAAAAAAGGCACATTCTTTTCGAACCAAACCTTTAAAATTGGTTGCTTTAGATCAATCGGCTTGATTTTGCAAGTTGTGAGTGTAGAAGTGAGTTTGGGGGGGTAGTTTCTATAGGAAGGAAGGCTATGAACAGTTTTCATGTTTTTCAATGTGGGATTTGGCATTTTGATGCTTAAAACCGCACACGAGAGTTCTGGGACCGCACACAGAGCTTCTGGGACCGCACAAGACCACTTTAGAACCGCACACAGGCTGTGCGGTTCCGCACAGCCCATGTGCCGTCACAAAAGTGGCCTGTGCGATCACTGGTTGTCCAATTTTGCTGTTTTAACCCGTTTCAACTCCGTTTTTGGCGATTTCAGTTGCGTTGTGCTCTGTATTCAATCCCGGATGATCTAAGAATGGTTCAAAGGCTTGAGGGATGGGTCCCGGGTCTTGAGGCTTGAATTCTCAATTTTTGGGATTTTGGCAATCTTTGGCGATTTCAACTTTCAGAGGTCTATTTACTGAGCCTATGTGCCTCGAAGGTTTGAATGCATACTAGAAGGTGCAAAATTAAGGGTTCACAGCTGCCCCCTCATCAGAATTGTCTTGTCTATAAGGCGATTATGATGATAGTGAACCTAAGTATGAGGAATGAAAAAGGAACCAAAGTGATGTCTAGGTCGGTATTTGGACATATTTGGATGAAGGATGATAAGGAAATGGAAAAGGAACCGTAGGGATATCTAGGTGATCGTTGCTAGACATTTATGGGTGGATGAAGTGATATTTCCGATTTGCTTGGGTGAATCTGGAATGAAACTGATATTTTCGGTCTGCTAGGGGAAAAGGATCCTAAGGCTATCTTAGGATGGGTCTGATTATAGAAGAGAAACCTAATTTAGATTTAAGGTAGGGATCCTAAGGTTATCTTAGGATAGGTATGATTATAGAAGAAAAACCTAATTCAGGTCTAAGGTTTGGATCCTAAGGCTATCCTAGGATAGGTCTGATTTGAGATTGATTGATTTAGGTGAAGGACCCTATGACTACTTGATTCAGATGATCCGTCTTGATTAATGGAATTCAGATTAATGATCCGTCTTGATTGATGGAATTCGGATTAATGATCCGTCTTGATTCAGGAGCTCTAATTAGCAACATGTTTAGTGTAAAATGCATCTAAATATGCAAAAATTATGAATTGGATACCTTGAACCTATAAAGGGTCAACTTGGTAAGAGAATGATGTTCTTTTGGGAGAGAGGGTGCCCCCATTTTGGAAGGATGAGGAAAAGTGGCTCGGTTATTTGGCCTTAGGAGGTAGTCAAGGCTAGGTCAAGTTTAGCTTGGGAGAAGGTTATTGCTTGGAAGGCTAGGTCAGATTTAGCTTCGGAGAAGATTAAGTAGGAAGGCTCGGTTAGGTTTGGCCTTGGAGATTATCTTGGATAGCTTGGTCAAGTATGGCCTTGGAGAAAATTATCTAGGAATGCTCGGTCAGGTGGGGCCTAGGAGGTTATCTTCGAAAGCTTAGTCAGGGGTGGCCTAGAAGGTTATCTTGGAAGGCTCAGCTAGGAGTGGCCTAGAAGGTTAAGATGGCTAGGTCGAGTTTAGCCTGGAAGGTTATCTTGGAAGGTTAGGTCGAGTTTAGCTTTGGAAGAAGATTAGGTAGGAAAGGCTCGGTTAGGTTTGGCCTTGGAGAAGATTAGTTGGGAAGGTTCGGTCAGGTTTGGCCTTTTTAAAAGTGAAGATTGTGGATTGGCTTTTGTGTGACCCATCTGTTAAAAAGTCTGCCTCTGGACATGGCTTTTGGAGGTGATTTGACTAGTTGGTTTGCCCTTTGATTTTGCTTGTCCAAATGACTTGGACTTTAGGGATGATATGATTTTGCCAAGAAGGCTTGGATCTGAAGGGATGGTATGATTTGCCAAGGAGGCTCAAACTTAGAAGGATGGCATGATTTGCTAAAGAAGCATGGGATGGGCTTTGATTGGTTTAAGCCCTTTATAATTAGCCTGAGGCGGATAGGCTTTGGGAGTCATGGTTTGACTTTTGGCTTTGCTAAGGAAACTAGGCTTAAAAGACCATGAGTCTTGAGAGACTTGGGATTTTGGTGGGCTTGACCCTTGGAAGATGAGATTTTTCCTAAAGGGACTTGGGTTTAACATGATGGTAGGTTTGGACCTTTTTGAAAGGTGTTAAGGAGATGGTATGATTTTGCTATTGTAGCATCATTTATGGAGAAGACAAGCACATCTTATCTTATTGTCTGAGATTGAGGAGACTCTTAGAATGACGAGATACTTGGGAAGACACTAGATTGATTTTAGACAATGACTCAGAAGACGTGCCCCTTGATTGATGATAGGAGCTATTTAGCTTTTTGAACTAAAAGACGTGACAAGCAACTTGAAGTATATACCCTTAATGAATGACGAGGGCTACTTAGCTACTTGAGCTAAGAGACGTGACGGATGACAAGAAGGATATGCCCCTACTGAATGATAAGGGCAACGTGACGGATGACAAGAAGGATATGCCCCTACTGAATGATAAGGGCAACGTGACAGATTGACAAAAGATGATATGGAAGACATGACCATGACAGATTTAATAGAAGACGATTCGGAAGTCATGCCCCTAGTGAGGGATCAGCCGGAAGATGATGACTTAAAAAGATATGTCCTTAATGCGGGATAAAGACATAAGGGACATAAGGATTTGACAAGATGATTTTTTTTTTTTTTAGCTCTAACTTTTGCCCGAGCTGCCCTTTCGGATTTTCAACTCGTCGAGCTTGCTCTAATTTCTGCCTAAACCGCCCTTTTGGGTTTTCAACTTAGCGAGCTAATCAATGAATTTTGGCACTTAAAAAATTATTCCACTATGATTTGGACTACTGCATTCCTTCATCTTGGGGCTCTGACCTTTGTCTATACCATTCCATTGAATTTCTTAGTCTAGAGAGAAACTTTGCAGGGATATCAAGTCTTTTTGAAATTGTTGCCCCTTGTTAAGGTGTTATATTTGATTACCCAAAAATACAATGGGTAATTGAATTGTCCTTTGTTTTGATTGCTCCTTCTGAGGAGATCACCAATTGATCTTCTTTTGGTTACTATTCTTTGATTGGGAGCTAGTGAAATGAATGTTGATATGGGCACAAGAAACACCTCAAGTTTTGATTTGTCCAAATCATGATGGATTTCATGGTAAAATATAAATGCTTGCCAAAAATCCATTAATTCTTTATCTTTATCTATTCTTTTTTTTCTCTCTTTTTTCTTTTTCTTCTTTTTTTTTTTCGATTCAACTATTTAAGACTAAACAAGAAAGATGAGAATAAAGAAGTGCACAAATAACATAAATATTTTATTGCAAAAGGAGAATATAGTACAAAGTATAAGAAGAATACAAGAATGACATACTCAGACTCGAACTCAAACTTGAACTTTGAACATGGACTCTGAACATGGACTTGGACTTGGATTTGGACTCAATCTCAGACAAGTTAGATCAGTTAAGTTTGAACTTCTCCATAATATGCTACTTAGGTAATGGTGAGGTGGGGTGAGGTGGGGGTCTGTTTTCCACTTTGGTGATGGATTTGGCTTGAAAAGGAAGGTGGCATATCGATCTTAGCCTCAAAGGTCATGGGATTTAGATTCTTCATCACTATTCAAATCGGTGATGAAGAATTCAGGTTGAAATGATTCGCTTTGGATGCAATCTTCAACCCTTGATGCAGTTGTAACCAAAGCTTTGAAGGTGGGCAGATATTAAGTTAACAAGTGGGGTTGGTAGGCTGGAAGTAGATTCTTGACAATGATGTCCACTTGTTCTTGTTCAGTTGGTCTGTTTACCATTTGAACTGCTTTAGCCCTCTACTTGTAAGGAACATGGAGAATGACTCATTTGGAAGTTGTCTGGTGGTTTCCAAATCACGCCTGGTGACATCTACTTCAGTATTATAATGATATTGTTTGACAAAAGCAAAATAGATATCATCCCATGTTCTCTTTTGGCTCTTGTCCAGTGAAAGAAACCATCTCTTAACAGCACCAGTTAGGGATTGCTAGAACAACTGAGCAAGGAGCTCATTGCTAAGTCCCAAAGGTTTCATTGCCCCTATATATATCTTCAGATGGGTCTTGGGGCAAGTGGTTCCATCAAAACTCTCCAGTTCAGGCATTTTGAATTTGGGTGGCAGTCTGGCATTAGGAAAGAGGGTTAGGGAGCTAACATCTACCCAGTCATCATGCCTTTTAAGGTTCTTAAGGGCCCTTTCCATGGTTTCAAGCTTCTCCATGAATGTTCTCAACTCAGGGTGAGAAAAGGCTTCCTTCCTTTGAAGAGGATTCGCAGGAGAGGAAGTAGTAGATAAGGTTTGGGCCAGAATAGGATTGGCTCGATTCAGATTTAGGGTGGTTCGATCAAAAACTGGGTTTGGGGTTGGTCGAATTAAGGATGGTTTGGCTAATCATAGTCCGAACTTCCTCAATGATAGATTTTTGTTGTTCCTCCATTTGGACTTGTTGTGCATTAAAAGCGGAGGTAAGAATAGCCTAGAGCCATTTCTCTTGATTTTTAAGGAGGGTGTCCATGGTATCCATATCAATCATCTTGGCCATTAGTATCTTGAAACAAAACCAAATAAAACCCAGTGAGTGGTGGGTGGGAGTAGGGCTATATAGACTCTGAGGGAACAGGATTCTCTATGATATTGTGGGTCAACCATTTTTGGGCTTAAAGTAAGATGGGCCAAAGGATCCTAAGGTAGGATAGGCCAAGGTTTTGGGCATGGGGTAGCATGTTGGGCCAAGGGTATTGGGCTTTAGAGGTATGGGGTACATTGGGTAAGGTATCTTGGATAAGGAGTAGGGTCAAGGTGATGAAGGTCAAGGGTGAGGATTAAGGGCACACAAGTTTTGGGTTGGATAAGGGCAATGGTGTTAAGGGTTTGTAGAGCGAAGGTGATTGGATCAAGGTGAAGGTTTGACCCTTCTTCAGTTCAAGGCTCCATTTGAAATGAATGCATTTTTTCGTACATTATGAATGCATGATATGCATGACAAAAACATTTCATGAAGATGCTATTATGCAAGGCTTTGAGTGTGGTAAATACAACCTAAGGTCAGGTTCTAGGTTCATTACATGAAAGGGTAAGGGTAGCTTGCATAGGGTACCCGTCACACTGGAGCAGCAATATACGCAATTACATGTGAGTCAAAGAGCCTCGCGTGGGTCCAATAGTACATGCATACTCGTAATCATCGCGGGGTGGATGATTGCACTATCGGCTATCAGACCTAAGGAAGGTTGCCCACTCAATGTTACTTTCTATCCATTGTTTTCCTAAGAAATCTAGGTTGAAAGGCAAGGAGCCTATGCAAGTGATGAATGAAAGCCACTTATGTATTAAAAGTGACAAACTTTGATTTAAACCAATTATTAGTCCTCTTATTTTCTTTATTAAAAAGAAAGTGGTCCACAGTGGAGTCGCCAACTGTGAGGCCTCACTCGAGCACCGGTTTGATCCGCTAGAGGGGATCGAAATGCTCATTCGAATTTGTACTCACGATGGAACCCTTGGGTTCAGATTGGTTGATTTTGAAAATTGATTTAGGAGTCGCCACATTAATTTTATTTTATTTGAAAAAATTTAAGGGAAAACCCAATTAAATGACTCTAATTATATTCCAATGAAAAAGTGCACTAGTCCTCGATTATCAAAGAGGATTCGGGGACTAAGTTTTCAGTTCATTTAATTAGTTTGGAAAGTTTAATATACAATGGCTTAAAATTGATTTCATGAACATATATAAATGAATGAACAATAATGTATGAATTAAAGTAAAGTAAAATAGTAAAGGAAATAATAAAAGCATTAAAGGAATTAAATAAAGAAAAGCAAACAAGAATCTTAAATTCACAAAATAAACCAAATTAGGGGATACTTTCTCTAGCCCTTATGGGATTCTAGGAAAGTGACACATTCCCTAAAGTAGATCAATAATTAAAGCAATAAAACAAAGAAATAAAAAGGAAAAAAACACAAAACTTAAGTGAAGAAAGTGAAAGAGGAAAGAAGTTTATTTTGGTTGGATTTGATGTTTTAGACAAGCATGCCTATGTATCCCTTTGAATGGGAATCAAAATCCACGTAGTTCGCCCTTCTTGCGAAGGGGGTTTGTTTTAGTCTTAACTTTTTATCATATTTCAGTTCATTGATTAAAGGTGGGTTGATTGATTTTAATCAAACAGAATTGATTACCAAGTTGTTAATTATTTCAAATTCAATTAACAAACAAAAAGCATCAATTCAAAACAAGTTAATTAATTCAGATTCTAATTAACATACCTTCCTAAATTGATATAAAGAAAGGGATTAAGGAGAAGGGGATTATACAAAAAAAAAATGGGGAAAGCAATAAACTCGCAAAATAAAGAACTATCTAAAAGAAAGGGAATAAAAGAAAAGGGAACATGCAAAGAGACTATAAGGGGAAGAATAATAACAATTAAGCAATATAAAAAGAAACTAAGCTAAAAAGAAAACAAAAAGCAA
>CATKHJ010764465.1:0-28920 GCA_949750685.1 Vernicia montana | reverse complement strand
AATATAAATGACTATTTTAACCCTTAATATTACTAAAAAATATACAAGCTATAAATGGGTTGGATTAGATTGACACATGAAATTAAACGGGTTGTAACGGGTTAGCGTGTCAACCCATTACACGACTCGTTTAAGCAGTGTCATAAACGGGTCAACCCGTTTACCGACACGGACCTGCTAAACCTTAATCCTAATACGAAAATTTTTCGTATTTGACGAATCGGGTTAGCGTGTCATGACCCTTTTTGACACCTCTACCTGCAACGTTGTAGCAGTAAATGCTATATATATATATATATATATATATATATATATATATATATATATATATATATATATATATATATATAACTTTGAATAGAGTTTGAATATAATTTAAAAACTCTTAATTTTAAAAATAACTTCAATATTGTTACATTGGAAGTAACGTAACCCCAAAATACAGCCTTATATAAATTTAATAATTTCCTCTCTCATCATTTTTCCCTATTTTATTTATTTTTCTTTTGCTTGAATAATGATTTTTTTATTATTAAATTTAATCTTTTTCTTCAAATCCCTTAAATTCTAATTGTTCAATTGCTAGTCTTGTTTTTTTTTTTTTTTTAATTTATTGTAATTTATTTTTAATTTTGAAACAATTTAGGAAATTATTGAATTTCATAGGCAATTTTACCTATGAACTAAATATATTAGCACATTTATATAATTACCAATATAAAATTTTATATTTTAGTTTTAGCAGACATGTGGTTCATCAAATTGTAGTGTAATGTAATCAAATATATTTTAGGCTGTGATTGATTCGCGGAATAGAATAACAAAAAATAAAATAAATATTCATAAGAAATATAATAGGGTAAGAATAGAATGATTATTCTAATTTTATAATTTGGCTCATAATATAGAATAACTATTATATTTCACATAAATCATCATAATATCCTTATAAATTAATTTCATTATTAATATTAAAATTAAATATAATTTTATCAAATTTTATTTAAAAAATAATTTAAATGCATAATACATATAATTTTTATTTGACTTAAAAATAAAAAAATATTTTTTAAATTAATTACCTAAATTAATTTCTTGTTCTATTTACTCAATTTTTTTTGCAAAAAATTGACCAAGAGAATTAAAAGTTTAAAATAAACAGGAATATATATATATATATATATATATATATATATATATATATATATATATATTAAAAAAATAAAAAAATGAAAATCTGCAAAGATAATAGTAGTGAATTTGGACTTGCCAACAATTTTTTAAAGATAAAAATGGAAATATTCTATTCTATAGTTTAAAGAATATTAATTCTTTAATTTTTTGTGAAATAAGTATTCCATAAAAATTGTGAAATTATTATTTTATGAAATTAGTATTTTTTTTGTCTAAATTTAAATCAAAGTAAGAAATAACCAATTTTTACATAATAATTATTTTATTCCTAATTAATTCTGCTAATCAAACATAAATTTAGGATATAGGATATGTTTGGTAGATTATAATAAAATGTAATATAATTAAATATATTTTTAAACATTTGATATGTATTTTATTATATTACATTACATTTTATTACGGTTTATAAAATATATTTTTAATACATTAAAAATATATTTAATTATATTATATTAAATATTATCTAGTATGGTAAAAAAAAGAAAATATTGAAAGTTTTTGCCAGTTTTGTACTTATTGTAACTTGTTGTAATTGCAATTATTACAAAGTTCTATTTTATTAAAAGTGTAAAGATTTAGCTTTGGCGAAAAAACAAAAAAGATTTAGCTGTAGTGACAACGGTCAGTAATGAGAGATTAAGACTCAACAATCAACAGTTCACAATCAGTGTTTATAAATATCTGTGCAAAAAAACAAATCCGTGTTTATAAATAATTATAAAATGCTTACTAATTCAGCGACTGATAATAAAATTTAATTGTAAAATGATAAATAAGAAAATTATTTTATATTTTATAATAAATTTTAATTATATATAATTAATAATTTAATATTACATATAAAATATATTAAATGAAAGGAAAAATTACTATGCAGTCCCTGAAATTTAATCAAATTAATGATTTTATCCCTTTAATTTGTCAAACTAATGAATTCGTCCTTAAAATTTTCGTCCGTCTAACTAATTGGTCATTCCGTCTAAAATTTTCAGTTTTTTCCTTTAAAATCAATAAAAAATTAATATTTTTATACTTTTAATCAATAGGTTTTTTTTTCTTTATATTTAATTAATTTTTTAATTAAAATTTAAGAAAATTTCCGTAGGTTTTCTTTTTTTATATTTAATTAATTTTTTTAATTAAATTTTAAGAAAATCCCAATAGATTTTTTTCCATATTTAATTAATTTTTTAAATAAAATTTAAGAAAATCCCAGTATGTTTTTTTTCATATTTAATTAATTTTTTTAATTAATTAATATTTGATGAAATTCAATGATTAATTAATTAACTAGGTGTTAATTAATTTGGATATTGGGTTAGATGAAAAATTTAAGAGTAAATGAGGAAAAATTTCAAAAGAGGGAAAAAAGAGAGGGAAATCAATATAGATTGAGGGAAATTAGGGAGGTAAATAATTGTAGAGCTTAGTTATTTTTTTATAATCTGATCTAAGAGTATATCAGACAATTAATTATATTAAAAGTATAAAAATATTAAATTTTTTATTGATTTTAACGGAAAAACCGACAAATTTAGACGGAATGACCAATTAGTTGGACGGATCAAAACTTCAGGAACGAATTCATTAGTTTGGCAAATTAGAAGGACGAAATCGTTAATTTACTCAAACCTCAGGGACTGTATAATAATTTTCCCTAAATGAAATAACTACACATTTTAATTAAGTTGCATTTAATTATTTGAATGAATATAGATATTAAAATATTTAAAATTAAAATAATAATGTATATATTTTTTATTTAATAATAAATATTTTCATAATTATTTTAAATTTTAATTATATTTTTTAATAAAAACTAACTTCTGAATTCAAAAATTATAAATTCTAACTTTTAATACAAAAGTCAACTTTTAAGTACAATTTCAAAAGCCAACTATTGAAAATACAACCGTTGACTTTTAATTTTTTTTTAACCAAACACTTTATGTTAGCGATTGAATTTCAACTCATTACTATTGGCTTTCAAAAGCCAAATCAAACAAGTATTAGGAACTCGTTTGGTATCATTTTATATTTTATATTTTTTGTTTTTAAAAACTAAAAATAAGATTTTGAAAATCAGAATTTTTTATTTTTTATTTTCAAAATATTTCTGAATAAATATGAAAGAAATAAAAAATAATAATTTTTTAAAAAATATTTTATAATACTTATTTTTTGAAATTTGAAAAAAAAAATAGAAAATAAAAAAATACAGTGATACCAAACACCCCCTAAATTTACCATTTTCTTAACCAAACTAATTTCTAACTTTTCTAATTTTTTCACTAGCAGATACACAATGATCCATGGAAATTTTTTTATTTATATGGTTTTACTCCCACTAAATTGTATATACTTGTCTCTACTAAATTATTAATATGTAGTTTTAATTATCTTATATTTGATTTGCCTCACTAAATAATTAATATTTACTTATAAATGTTGTATATTTAATTTAATATAAAAATTAATTGAATTAAATGTAAAATTGGGTACCAAATATATCATTTGTTTTTTTTAAGACCTAATTTACATAATACTTTTAATGTACTTTTATTTTAGACAATATTTTACACCATTTTTTGTTTTAACATAAAGAAAAAAAAATCATTTTTTAATATGAAAATAATATTATTGATATTTGACTTTTTTTTTTTTTTTTTTTGCCCAGAGATATTTGACTTCATTGATATACATGACATGAGTATAAAGATTTAGTAAAAGAGTTGAAATATGGGTAGTCTAATTTTCTCTTACCAAAGCCAAAAAGTCGAGGCACGTTTAGTAAATAAAAGTTAAAAAGACTCCTTAATAAATATCAAAGTTTTTAGTGAAATATCTTACCAAATCCTAGTTTAGGCCACACACATGGAACCCACAGACAGGCTAAGTTCACATCTTCTTAGCATTATTGTGGCTTTGCCTAAAATCTATGTTGATAAAATCAGACCGGATTGATAGGTGATAAAATCAGACCGGATTGATGGGTCAGATCGATTAATAGAATCGGTTATTGGTCAAATTTTTAAATCATAAAAAATCAAATAAATTATGAATCGAAAAAAATTAGTTTGAATCAAAAAAAATTGGTGATCAGTCGAATTGAATTTTTTTAAAATGACACCATTTTAAACTAGTTTTTTTTTAAAAAAATGAGAAAAATAACAGATAAATTAAATTAGACTGTTCAGATTGACCGATCAAACTATAAACCAACAAAAAAATTAATTCAACATCCGATCCGATTTAAAAAACATTGCCTAAAACAAAATTCCTCATACTCATCTTCGTCACTTCATGGAAAAGAAAATTCCACTGTAGAAACAAATGAATGTACAAGTTTGACTTGTCAAAAAGTTGATAGTTTGTGTACTTTCAACCTAGAAATTTAGGAATTATTCACTTTGTTAGATAAACATAAAAATCATATACTTTATACCCACGATTAAAAATAAATTTCACCTAATTTTAAAATTTAGTTTATTTTTTTTTTTAAGAGATATTATATATGATGCGGATGTTTATTACAAATGTTGAGTATCATTAAACTCATAAATTTTGCAACTTACCATGAATAGAAAAAAATTTCGAATATTTTTCACATAAAAATAAGGTTCGAAAATGATTTAGAATCTCATCTTTAGTTAATTAAATTAGAAATTATTGATAAAAATTAATTTAATTGGTAAGAGAGTTTTGGTAAGAGAGTTAATATGCATCACTTGTATCTAATAATTTATTATTTGAATAGTAGTTAATATGAATCATCATTCATAAAATGGAATCCATCAATAGAATTCACACAACTGCAAAATATTAAATAGTCTTATATCATATAGTTTTTCGGCAAAAAAAAAAAAAAAGTCTTATATCATATAGTCCACTGTGAAGACAAATATTTACCACGTTTACATGCCATCCTTATAAAATAGTGATTATCTTTTTCTCAAGCAAATGCATTGCATCTTCTATGCTCTTTTAGCACAAAGAGCTCCAAAAATCTGTGATATCTTCCATTAAAGTTGCAAAATTTACCAAGAAAATTGGAAATCAGAAGTTGGATTTTGGTGGGTTTTAGCTGTTCTTGTTAAAAGTAGTAATTCTTCATGGAGGGTGCGGACATTTATAGAGCGAGTAGTAGTTTAAGAAGAGGGGGCTCTTCAATATGGAGAAATAATGCAGCCATGGACGTTTTTTCAAGATCTTCTAGAGAAGAAGACGATGAGGAGGCTCTTAAATGGGCTGCTCTTGAAAAATTACCCACCTATGATCGTTTGAGGAAAGGTATATTAATTAGTACATCAAAAGGGGCAGCTAATGAGATAGATGTAGATGATCTTGGATTTCAAGAAAGGAAAAGTTTGCTCGAGAGATTAGTGAGAGTCACTGAAGAGGATAATGAAAAGTTATTGTTGAAGCTCAGGAACAGAATTGATAGGTAAAGATTTAAGATTTTTCTACTAGTTTCTTGGTTTTCAGTTCAGACATAAATACTTTGTTTGGTTGCTAAGAAAGTTTGTACTTTTATAAAGTATGAGATTTTAGAAGGCAATTGCTTCCACTTTTGAGTTTTAGTGTTCCCAAAATGAAAGAAAAGATAAGATTTTGAATTTTATTTATTTATTTATTTATTTTATTTTTTTAATTATTGGTGGACAGAGTAACTTTCTTTTATTGCTGGGTTTTTTTTTTTTTTTTTTTTTTTTTTAAATTGCTGGTTGTGCTTGATATTTCTATACTCATTAATTTCTCTCGTTTCTTGGTGTTTTAGGGTTGGAATTGAAATTCCAACAATTGAAGTTAGATATGAGCATCTAAATATTGGAGCAGAAGCCTTTGTAGGAAACAGAGCTTTGCCTTCATTTCTTAACTTCAATATTAATATAATAGAGGTAACTACTTGCAGAGGTTTGATGTTGCTTTTTTTTTTTTTTTTTTTCTTTATTTTGTTCTTCTAAATTAACTTTTCTTTTGATTTTAAAAGGGTTTCTTGAATTATCTTCATTTCCTTCCAAGTAGAAAGAAACCATTGACCATCCTTAAGGATGTTAGTGGGGTTATCAAGCCATCAAGGTGAGATAATTTTTTAGGCTTTATATTAAGTAATTTTTAGTGAAGTATTTTATATTATCAAATTCCTAATTGTTTGTTTGGGGCATGCATATATTCAAGATTGACTTTACTTTTGGGTCCTCCAAGTTCTGGAAAAACTACACTTTTGCTTGCATTGGCTGGAAAACTTGATCCTAATTTGAAGGTGAGAATTCATTTTCTTAGCTTTATAATTAACATTCAATTTTCAATTTTCTTTAACTTGAGTCATCAAATTTCTGTTGCAGTTCTCTGGTAATGTGAGTTACAATGGTCATGGATTGGATGAATTCATACCTCAAAGAACAGCTGCCTATATCAGTCAGCATGATCTTCATATTGGAGAAATGACTGTAAGGGAAACTTTGGCATTTTCTGCAAGATGCCAAGGGGTTGGAACCCAACATGGTTAGCATATTCCTGAATTTTTTCTTCCTCGAATATTATTTTCATGGACTGTGATGACTTATACATGAATACTCAACTCGGTTTTAATCCCAAAATTAATTGGGGTCAGCTATATGACTTATACATGAATAATTAATCTAAATATGACTAATAATTAAAATATTTTGACAATTTGCAGAGATGTTAGCAGAGTTGTCTAGAAGAGAGAAAGCAGCAAATATTAAACCTGATCCAGATATTGATGTTTTCATGAAGGTAATAAGGGAAGAAATCTTTTTGTTCTTAGCCAACCATATTCGATGCAGTTTTGTATTCATTCTTTAAATAATTAACTTGAATTGGTGGGTTTTTTTTTCAATAAGAATTCTATGAAAAGAATTCCCATTCTAGAACTAGCTGCAGTCATGGAGATTGATGTTCATTTTATGATATTCCTTGTTTCACAGGCTTCAGCAACAGAAGGTCAAGAGACTAGTGTGGTCACGGATTATGTTTTGAAGGTATTATCATGATCAGAAAGTACTTTAATATCATGAAAGATCTTCATAAACTGCTAATATAATATTCCTTCAATTGTTTAATAATGTCTTCTTTTTTTTTCTTTTTATTTGATTTTGTAGATATTAGGATTAGACATCTGTGCAGACACCATGGTAGGAGATGAAATGGTGAGGGGTATCTCTGGAGGACAAAGGAAGCGTGTTACAACAGGTAAATATATAGAATCTACCTGTGTGTTTCTAACATCAAATAAGATTTGGTTTTCATTCACATGTTCAAATAAATGTCTGAAATTCAATCTGCAATAATCATATATGAAGGTGAAATGCTGGTTGGGCCGGCAAAGGCACTGTTTATGGACGAGATCTCCACTGGCTTGGACAGCTCAACAACTTACCAAATTGTGAACTCACTGAAGCAATCCACTCACATTCTTAATGGAACTGCTGTAATCTCCCTCCTCCAGCCAGCTCCAGAGACCTATAACCTCTTTGATGACATTGTTCTGCTGTCAGATGGCCAAATTGTGTACCAGGGTCCTCGTGAAGATGTACTTGGGTTTTTTGAATACATGGGCTTCAAGTGTCCTGAAAGAAAAGGCGTGGCCGATTTCTTGCAAGAAGTAAGCATAAACATGGCAATTTTGTAGGTTTTCCTTAATAAATGATACTTAATACTTGTGAATAATATTGAACTCGTATATTACAGGTGACATCAAAGAAAGATCAGAAACAGTACTGGGTACGTAAAGATCAGCCTTACAGTTTTGTCACAGTCCAAGAATTTGCTGAGGCATTTCAATCTTATGATGTTGGTCGAAAAATTGAACATGACCTTTCAACCCCATTTGATAAGACCAAAAGTCACCCAGCTGCTCTATCAACCGGAAAGTATGGTGTTGGGAAGATGGAGCTTATTAAAGCTTGCTTCTCAAGAGAGTACTTGCTCATGAAGAGGAACTCATTTGTCTATATTTTCAAGCTCTGCCAGGTAATTAATTATCAACAGAATTTTACATTTTCCTAGTTTCTGTTTCAAATTTTGCATATGTTATAACAATTTTCTTTTTTGTTTTTGCTACCAGCTTACAATTATGGCAATCGTTACTATGACACTCTTCCTGCGAACTAATATGCACCGAGACAATATCGATGATGGAGGAATTTATTTGGGTGCTTTGTTCTTCACAGTGGTCATGATCATGTTCAATGGTATGGCAGAGCTATCTATGACCATTGCAAAACTTCCTGTGTTTTACAAGCAAAGGGACCTGCTATTCTATCCTTCATGGGCATATTCTCTTCCAACATGGATTCTTAAAATTCCTATAACATTTTTAGAAGTTGCTGTTTGGGTATTCATCACTTATTATGTCATCGGATTTGATCCTAATGTTGGAAGGTGAGAAAGGAAAAAACACATTGATAAAAATCAAATAATTAATGCAATTTATTCTGATCAAGCTGATACAAAATGGTGATTATATCCCTGCAGGTTGTTCAAGCAGTACCTTCTGCTTTTACTTGTTAGTCAGATGGCCTCTTCACTGTTTCGATTTATTGCTGCAACTGGAAGGAACATGATTGTTGCCAACACCTTTGGTACATTTGCAATACTTATACTTTTTGCATTGGGCGGCTTCCTCTTGTCACGAGGTAATGATTAGTAGCTAGACAAGTGCATTTGGCAGACTAATCTTTCTCAAAGGAAATATAAATGAGTTGTAGTATGTTTTTTCTTTGTTTGATATGACAGAGGACATTAAGAAATGGTGGATATGGGGTTATTGGCTGTCACCGTTGATGTATGGGCAGAATGCAATAGTAGTCAATGAGTTCCTTGGAAAAAGCTGGAGTCATGTAATTTTCTTGAACTTGCCATTTTATCATCTTTGTGTTTTTGCTTCTGAACAACTATTTTATAAAATTACAGATTCCACAAAACTCAACGGAACCCCTTGGAATTCAAGTTCTGAAAAGTCGCGGGTTCTTCACACATGCTTATTGGTATTGGTTAGGAATAGGTGCATTGGCTGGATTTGTACTAGTATTCAACTTCTGTTTCACTGTGGCTCTCCATTTCCTTAACTGTGAGTATTAATATCTTATCAATTTCATGCTTTCTGACAATGAGAGCTTATGCTAATATATTGTAAATAATGTTTGACAGCATTTGAGAAACCTGAGGCTGTTATTTCTGAAGAGCCTGAGCCAAGAGACAGAACTGGAGGAGCCATTCAGCTATCACAAACTGAAAGTAGTCATAGAAGCAACACAGGTAACAAGCGTTGATAATGTGTTCCAACTCATATATTCCTATAATTAGTATCTAATTTAATAAGTTCAATTTACATGCAGAAATTGGGACAAGCAGAAATGATGAGGCGAACCATAATAAGAAAAAAGGAATGGTTCTTCCATTTGAACCACATTCCCTTACCTTTGACAATGTTATATACTCTGTTGATATGCCACAGGTATCAAATGTTAGGAAAATAAAACAATATTTTCTTTTAGTGTGATATGGTCTAAAATTGAATAATTTGCAGGAAATGAAAAGTCAGGGAGTGCTCGAAGATAAATTGGTACTATTGAAGGGTGTGAGTGGTGCTTTTAGGCCAGGTGTTCTCACAGCTTTAATGGGTGTTAGTGGGGCTGGTAAAACCACTCTTATGGATGTACTGGCTGGTAGGAAAACTGGTGGATATATTGAGGGCAATATCACAATTTCTGGATACCCAAAGAAGCAAGAAACATTTGCTAGAATTTCAGGATACTGTGAGCAAAATGACATCCATTCTCCACATGTTACTGTCTATGAATCCTTACTCTACTCAGCTTGGCTTCGTCTACCCTCTGAAGTCAACTCAGAAACCAGAAAGGTAAGAATCTACCATTAGATGTCTCCTGTAATTAAGGATCTGTTTCCTTTGGGCTTATCTACTATCTGGGGTTAGTTCATTCAATTAATTTTCATTACATAGAATTCAAAAGGCATTTTTATAATGTAGCCAATCCTTTTGTCATGTTAAGCTGAGAATTCTAGGGAAGATGATTTCAATTAGCTTGAATGCATCTCATCTGTTTATTATATAGATCCCATTAAAAGGAAATTTTGATGCAGATGTTTGTTGAAGAAGTCATGGATCTTGTGGAACTTAATCCATTGAGGCATGCATTAGTTGGGTTGCCTGGTGTGAATGGTCTGTCTACTGAGCAGCGGAAGCGGCTAACCATAGCAGTTGAGCTAGTGGCAAACCCCTCTATAATATTCATGGACGAGCCAACTTCAGGGCTAGATGCCAGGGCTGCTGCAATTGTAATGAGAACAGTTAGGAACACTGTGGATACAGGAAGAACTGTTGTGTGCACCATCCATCAGCCAAGCATAGACATATTTGAAGCTTTTGATGAGGTAAGAATGGTTTTAAAAACCATAAAAATTAGTGCTTTATCATGGCTTTTCTTTACCACATTAACCTGTTGCACTCACCATGACATTAATTGCAGCTATTCCTGATGAAGAGAGGTGGAGAAGAGATATATGTGGGGCCATTGGGTCGCCATTCTTGCCATCTAATTAAATATTTTGAGGTAAAAATATGTAAAAACCTTGTTTACATATTAATTAATTATTTCATGCTAATGCAGTTACTTTTCTTTATATCTAGGAAATTCAAGGAGTCAGTAAAATTAAAGGTGGTTATAATCCAGCAACTTGGATGTTGGAAGTTACCAGTTCTGCACAAGAGTTGGCTATGAATGTTGATTTTTCTGCCATTTACAAGAATTCAGAACTACACAGGTATGCGTGTACTGATAAATTAAATCGGTTAGACAGAAGAATTAATCTTCCATTACTTTTGAATATTGATGTTTCCCCAGGAAAATATAGATAAAGAACTTGTCCTAGAAACTAGAGTTAAATTTGTTGCTGATATCTGGCGCATGTTTCAGGAGAAACAAAGCAGTTATCAAGGAACTAAGTACCCCTGCTTCTGGTTCAAAAGATCTCTATTTCCCAACACAGTACTCACAGTCATTTCTCACCCAATGTTTAGCTTGCTTATGGAAGCAACATTTATCATACTGGAGAAATCCACCGTATACTGCCGTAAGATTATTGTTCACAACAAGCATAGCTTTGATGTTCGGAACAATGTTCTGGGATCTTGGCTCCAAAACGTAAGTCACATACTAGTAGTAGTACAATAATGGTTTAACATTTCATACTAAAATGGTTTTGCTTCATCCTTCTTATTACCATTTCTTGCACTGCAGGTCTAAGGAACAGGACATTTTCAATTCTGCAGGTTCGATGTATGGAGCAGTTGTTTTCCTTGGGGTGCAAAATGCAGCATCTGTGCAGCCGGTAGTAGCAGTTGAAAGAACTGTCTTCTATAGAGAGAGAGCTGCTGGAATGTATTCAGCTTTGCCCTATGCATATGCACAGGTAAAAAGCTTTTACATGTTTTATGGAAATTGCTCATCATTTGGAATTTTGTATGTCTTCTTCTTAATTAACAAGCTTTAATCTTTTGTTACAGGTCCTTATTGAGATTCCATATATTTTTACTCAAGCTGTTGTTTATGGTCTTATAACATACGCAATGATTGGATTTCATTGGACTGCTGCTAAGTTCTTATGGTATCTATTCTTCATGTACTTCACATTATTGTACTTCACCTACTACGGAATGATGTCTGTCGCTGTAACGCCAAACCACCACATTGCATCCATAGTATCTGCTGCATTTTATGGAATATGGAACCTCTTCTCAGGATTTATCATTCCCCGACCTGTAAGTGTTAATAAATGTTACATTAATGCTCCAAGTTTCTTGTAGACTAATTTGCTCTCTTGTGTCTGCATATAACAGCGGATGCCTGTATGGTGGAGATGGTACTACTGGGCTTGTCCGGTGTCATGGACGTTGTACGGATTAATTGCATCCCAATTCGGAGATATAAAGGATACCTTTGATGGAGGGGACCAAATGGTGAAAGACTTTGTGAGAGAGTACTATGGTATCAAACATGATTTTTTGGGACCAGTTGTAGCTGTGATTGTTGGGATTACAGTCCTCTTTGCCTTCATTTTTGCTGTTGCTATCAAGACC
Source organism: Vernicia montana (assembly GCA_949750685.1). Lineage (NCBI taxonomy): Eukaryota > Viridiplantae > Streptophyta > Magnoliopsida > Malpighiales > Euphorbiaceae > Vernicia > Vernicia montana. Next base: position 16,598 of record CATKHJ010764465.1, on the reverse strand, counting down.
TTTAATTTCCAGAGGCGATAGAGATTACTTGCTTTATTTCATTATAGGCTATGTATTATGATGATGAAAAATGAGAAAGCATTAGAGAACAAAGAAATCTAAATTCTTGTATATTTTCTTTGTTGTATTTGAATATAATAAGTGTAAAGGAAATTTTCTTTGGAGAGTCTAAAATGGTAGTGGGTATATTTGAAGTCTGTATTTTATTAATGATTGAATGCAGGCGAGATAAGCTTGTAATTGAAAGGTATAAAATTTCTAAAATTTTAAACTATTTATCATTAGATAAACGTATAAAATTTCACATCAAACACCACACTAATTCTCTCTCTCAATACACTCTTTTTCACACTCATCTGTTACATGAATTGTAAGCTAAAACTCAACCAAAAATCTCAATTGCCTTACAATCAGGTTTCTTGACTTCCTCTTTAGGAACAGTCACAGTAAGAACTCCATTCTCCATTGAAGCCTTAATTTGATCCATCTTTGCATTTTCTGGCAGCCTGAACCTCCTTAAGAACTTGCCACTGCTACGCTCAACGCGATGCCAAGTATCATTCTTGTCTTCCTTCTCCACATTCCTCTCTCCACTGATTTGAAGAACTGTGTCATCTTCAATCTCCACTTTCACTTCCTCTTTCTTAAGCCCAGGAACATCAGCCTTGAAAATATGAGCTTCTGGAGTCTCTTTCCAGTCAATGCGCGTGTTAACAAAAGCTGAATTTTCAGATGAAGAAGGAAATGGGAAATCCTTGACTGGATCCCAGATTTCAAATGAAGAGAAAGGATTGAAAATACTGCTTCGTGGGTTACCAAAGAAGCTTGGAATCATTGCCATTTTTAATCTGAAAAAAGTTTTTATAGTTTTTGAATGGATTATTAAGTGTTTGATTTGGTTTGGTAGCTATGAACTGCTTCTTGTTTTCTGGATGATATGGTGTTAGAAGATGGATTGTGTATTTATAACAAGCAGGGGAGATAATCTGGTTCTTTCTCGAGCAATTTTATTGGGCTTTTGATAACGAAGTTTCTAGTAAATTCTTGGACCTACATGGAAGTCTCTAGAGTGTTCTGGACTTTCATATGGGCTTTTCCTTTGCAATTGCCATGATAGGCCCAACACTACTCTTTTTAGGTATTTCATTTATTTTGTTTCCAAAAGAGAAATGGAATATGCTTTTTATAATAGTTTTCTATTTTATTATTTAGTACTCATTTCATTTTTTTTTTAATATTTTATATTAAAATATATTAAATTTTAATGAAAATAACATCTGTTGAAAGTATAAACTTTAAAATATCATTAACTTATATTCAATAATTAAAAAAACTTAAAATGAAAATATTAAAATTAGAGATATTTATTCCTTTGAACTAAACTTTACCATCAAATCATCAATAATATGATACTGTCAATTTATGCATCACAATATTATTATGGTAATAGAACTAAAATCAATATGTTCAGTAAACCACTTAGATTAAATGAGAAAATTTATAAATAATGTTACTAATTACTAAATAAAAAAAATTAAAAAAAAAAGCTATTATTATTATTATTATTTTTTTTTTTTTTGAGAATTTGAGATAAGGAATCGAATATAAATCTATTGTCTGAATAAATACTTTACAGCTAAGTTATGTAGCGATTTACTTTTTTATGATTAATTCTTATAATATTTCATGTGACAATTTTACCTAATAAATTTCTCCAAATTAATCAAAAGAAATTATCAGAAGGAAATGGTTTCAACTATCAATTAATTAAAAAGCCTATTAATTTAACTAGGCAAGAAACAATTCAATAAAATTTACCCATTAATTATATATAATTTAAGATAAAAATCCACCATTAACAACATAAATTCATAAAATCATTAATTTCTACCCCCCACATCTATGTCATAATTAATAACCCACATTATATATAGACTATAGTCTACCATTTTTGCTTTTAGGCAATAACTTATATATTACTATGATAAACCCTAATTAGCATAATTTCAATTTTCATCATCAAAACAAGGAATTATTACATTAATTAAACCTAGCAGAAGAAGATGCCACAACCTCTAGAGAAATTATTACCAATGACAGGAGGATTCTTTTTCTTAATTTGCTTCTTCTTCTCCTCCTTTGGGATCTTGACAATGACAACTCCATTGTTAATTGAAGTAGTGCTCATCTCCAAATTGAGATTGTTAGGCAATTCACAGCTTTTTATGCAATGCTCTCCATTGATAATCAACAACACATTTCTTCCTTTTATCTCAATCTTCAAATCTTCAGTACTCTGAATTAGCTCATTGACATTTGCACTCACCACAAAAGTTGTTTCTTGCCAATACATCTAAAAAAAAATTAAATATTAATCAAGAAAATAGTTAATTATAGTAATAATTTCTTATATAAAAAGTATAAGTATTAGGGACAAACTGTGATAGAAAAAGGATTATTGAAGCCAAATTGATTGTTGAAATTGCTTGAATTCAAACTGCATTCACCAAAAACACTAGGAATCATTGACATTTCTGAAAGACAAAAGAAAAAATTTGATCAGTATATATATATATATATATAAAATAAAACCCTTTTAAGAATTAATTAATTAATTTCTTTCTTAGAAGAAATTGAAATTGAAATTAAAAGAGAGAGAGAGAGAGAGAGTATGTGTACTGGAGTTTGCTGATAAGGTATCAATTGCTGCTTAATTTTTGTGTTCAGTTTGCTGTAGAGTGCAGAATTGGGCCTTATATTTATAGTAGGTTTATGCATGATGATCAAGTTAAGTTAAATCTTGTGAAATATGATATAATTAACATGTTAATTACAATTAGGATGTGAAGATAACCATTAATAGTAATTAATTTCTATTCAAATCTTTTATTGAAATTTGCCTTATTTATAGTGGGTTTATGCATGATGATTAAGTTAAGTTAAATATTGAGAAATATGATATAATTAATTAACATGTTAATTACAATTAGGATGTGAAGATGAGCATTAATAATAGTAATTTGTTTTATAAAATGCCAAATTATGGAATAGAAAGTGAGTGAAAACTGAAAAGAAAGAGACGTGTGATTAGAATCTCCTGCAAAAGAGAGGATATGGGAAAATATGGAAATGGTTGGAGTAGAAAGTTGAAATCCCTGTCCATTGATACACATAATAATATGGATATAGGACTAAAGATTAAAATGGAAACCGCGTCCATCATTACACATTATTTATTTATTTTTATTTTATTTTATAAACACTAATTTTCTTTTTTTTTTCTTTTTTTTTTTTATTAAACACTAATTAGGGGTTTAAATTCTCAATTTGGTGATTTAGAAAACATGACTTTAATATATATATATTTTTTATTAATTTGAGTTTGAATGAAGTTTAAACTCACAATTTCGTTACTTTAAAAATAATTCTAATATCACTTAACTAAAAATATAACTTCAATACCATTTGATTAAAAATTCATTAAAATTCTGATTTAAAAGTATATTTGTGGTTAGTATGATTCCCAAGTCAGTTTATTCATTCAAGATTTTTTTTTAAAAATTTTGACTTCGATGGTAATTTAAATTTAAAATCTTTCAATCTTGAAAATCATTCTAATATTATTGAATGTGGTTCATTAATATTCAAGAATTTCCCTTTCCCCTTAATTAATAAGGTAAGAGTAAATTTATTTCACCAAATCCACCCTTTGATAATTGAGATGACTATCTTACTCTTAGTTAAACTAATACTGTGAAGTGAAAGATAATCAATACATTTATCTTTTTTATATTTAATGATATATAAAATGACCAATATTTGGAATCTATTCACTGCCTTTGCAAGGTAGGATACTAATTATAAGTGTTAACATTTTCATGACTCTCTAACCTCATTTTAAACATAATAGCAACAAACAAGAAATAAGATTAAATTTGTTTGTGGGTTGAGCTGCGTGTTTCAATTTATAAAGAAAATTAGGAGTTGAATAGATTAAATTTTTAAAAAAATTATATTTTTTATACTCAGACTCACATATAAACAAGTGTAATTAAGATTAAACTATGCTTCTATATTTGTTTATTTCTGTTGTTTTTGACAGCCAAATATAAGGCATTTGTCTTGTTCCATAACTAAACTTACCCTTAGTTAATGGAAGAAAAACAACATTCATGTTAGTAGTATAATTTATAAACATATTTATAGATACAAGACAAAGATTTGTAACTGCATAATTAATTACCTGAATGCAGGGTAAGGTTCCTATCTCAATTACTTTGTCTACATTAGTAAAAGACTCTCTTTTTGCTATCCTAGGTGTCTCCACTCCTTTAAGTACTAGCAGGTATTTGGGTCTTACATCGTTGGTGGATAAGAATAAGAAAGCTCCTTTTAGATTTCTTAAGGACCATCTTTGGCATTGTTTACAGGGCTGGCAATCAAAAAATGTTATCTCAAGCTAGTAGGAAGGTGCTGATAAAATCAATAACTCAAGCTATCCCTTCATATTGTACGAGTACTTTTTTATTACCTGTTACTCTTTCCTAAGAATTGGAAAGGATGATGAACTCATTTTGGTGGGATTTTACGGTGGGTGGTGGGCGTCGTATACATTAGATGTGTTGGGATAAGCTTTGTTCATAAGGAGAATAGGGGGTTGGGTTTTCATGATCTACACAAGTTCAATCTTACAATGCTAGGTAAACAAGGTTAAAATTTAATCTCTAAACCATGTACTCTTGTTGGAAAACTCTTCAAAGTTAAATATTTCCCTAGAGGGGATTTTCTATCTGCTTCATTGGGGCATAATCCAAGTAATACTTGGAAAGGTATATGGTCTTCGCAATCCACTCTAAAGGAAGGGTGTCGGTGGAGAATAGGAGATAGTTCTACAATCAATATTTGGCAAGATCTGTGGCTCAAGGATGATGGGCACATTAAACTGGTAACCCCTATTATTTCTGGTTTAGAGTCTTTACATGTTAATGATCTTTGGATGTGTGGGAATGGGATGTTGAATTATTGGAAGAGTTGTTTCTTCCTAAGGATGTATTGAGTGTGCTTAAAATCTCTCTTACTTCTAATTTTTTGGCTGACCAAGTTATATGGCATTATCATAAGCAAGGTTGCTACACCGTTAAGTTTGGATACCGTCTTGCGATGGAATTTGTTGGAAACAAGAATCCCATATCGACGGAAGAAGAAGGAAAATAATGGCATATAAAACAAAGTCCATCAAAACCAAAATGGCTAAGGCTATTTTGGTGGAGATGGAGCCTAATTCAACAAGCCCATTAGAGAAAAAGGAAACCCAAAAATATGAACAAGCCCAACACTTCTAAATATGTCAAGAAGCCTAAGCCTATGCCAAGTTCATGGAGCTATAAAATTTCAATAGTGATATCAGAGCCCACCAGTGCCCTAACAGGCCAAGAAGATCCTGAGACCCGTGTGGGGAAAAAATAAATATGGACCATGGAGCAAAAAATTGGAACAAGACTGGAGACTAGCCCTCTGAGCCAATAAAAGCCAAAACTAGAAACCAACCCTCTGAGTCCAAGAAAAAAAAGTTGGAACCAAGACTGGAGAACAGCCCTCTGAGTCCAAGAAAGCAAGTGACAACTGGAACTTAAAAAATTAAAAAAAAAAAAAGCAAGCCCAAGCCCAGTTATACTTGAGGGGAGTGTTGGAAACAAGAATCCCACATTGGTGGAAGAAGAAGGAAAACAATGGCATATAAAACAAAGTCCATCAAAACCAAAATGGCTAAGGCCAAAAATATGAATAAGCCCAACACTTCCAAATATGTCAAGAAGCCTAAGCCTATGCCAAGTCCATGGAGCCATAAAATTTCTACAAAATTGAATGAGCAGCGAGGTTCTGTTCCTAGTGACTGGTCCAAGTTATGGCGATTGGATCTTCCTCCTTGCATCAAATCATTTCTTTGGCGTGCTTACCGGAATTGTTTTCCAGTTCGGGTTTTTTTGGCTCAACATGGTTTTCAATTGCCAATGGTGTATGTTATCTGTGGATTGAGTTGTGAGCATCTTCGATATTTATTTTTTGAATGTCCGTTTGCTAAAAGCTGTTGGCAGGAAATTGATATTGATCTAACAGTGGCAGGTGCTTCCTCTTTTACTGATTTTTTTTTTTTTCAATTTGGAATTCCAATCACCGATCAAGAGTGCAAGAAATCAGTGTTGTTGTCTGGAGCATTTGGCGGCAAAGGAACTTACAATTATGGTCTTCATTCTATCTTTCCCTAGCTGCTACTGTTGAGTTGGGACGCTCCGTGCGGCAATGGAATGAAGCTAAAGATAAGCTGCTTGTTCCTACAAACTCTATGCATGAAGCTCGGGTTACATGTTGGAGTTAGCCTATGTCTGGTTTTCTCAAATGCAATTTAGATGCAGTAGTGTTTATTAATGAACATATGATTAGTATGGAGTTTTATCTTGAGGAATCATGTTGGTATCTTCATATTTGAAATGTCTTAGTTTTTACCTGGTGTTATGGTAGCTCATAAGGCTGAAGCAATCTGCCTTAGAGAAGTAATTCTTTGGGTTACTTCTTTGGGATATACCAAAGTGATTTTTGAAATGGACTGCAAAGAAGTGGATGCTTTTCAATCATCCAATACTGATGATTTTGAATTTAGTTTTTTAGTTAATGATTGTAATGTTTTACTTAATTTAGGACAAAATTATTCTGTTCGCTTTGTTCGTAGGCAAGCAAATGTTGTGGCTCACTCTCTTGCTCGAGCTTCCATTGCCCATGTTAATCCAACTATTAGGCAAGTGACTCCAATGATGGAATTAGGGGGGTTGAGGGTGACCATGACTTTTTAATCTCTAAAATACAAAACTTTTTAGATGTAAAATTATAAAAATTTAGTCATATATTGTATTTGGCTCCCTTATTTTAGATATTTTTTTTTAAAATATATAGAAATTGGTTTAATTTTATATATCACTTTAATGTAAATTATGATTTAAGAAATTTAGTCCCCATAATAAAATTTTCTGATTCAGTCACTGAATAGCTCATTCCTTTATTGAGTCATTACTTATTGTTGATGATGATGTTTAATAAAATCTTCCTATTTATCATTAAAAAAAAAGGACTTTAATACATATTTTTTTATTAATTTGAGCTTTAATAAAATTTAAATTCGCAATCTCATTATTTTAAAAATAAGTATAATTTCACTTGACTAAAAATACGATTTCAATATCACTTGATTAAAAATTTATTAATATTTTATTTTTTTTATTAAAAATATATTTATGTTTGTATGATTTTCAAGTCAGTTTATTCATTAAAAAAAAAAATTAATTTGATTTCCATCGTAATTTAAAATGAAAATCTTTTCAGATGTAAAAATAACTTCAATATTATTAAATTTTGGCTCATTAATTTTTTTTTTTGCCCGAGTAGTTCATCAATATTCAAGAATTTCCTTTTCCCCTTAATTAATAAGGTAAGAGTAAATTTATTTAACCAAATTTTATGGAAGAAAAAGAGCATTCATACTGGTAGTATAAACATATTTATAGATAAAAGACAAAGATTCATTAATTAATTGAATGCTCAATTGCTTTGAATTCGCAGAGGCCATCACGTGTAAGAAAGCTAAATAAAATTGTCAGAAAAATGTAAAAATATGTTCTCTCACATGTCAATATTTTGTGTGTAACAGATGATAAAAGTGTACTAATAGACTTTATTCAGACGGCAATGCAGAATCTGTTTTTGTTTTTTCTTATTTTGATAATGCAGTTAAGCAGTTCAATTCATAATTTCTTTTTCTTTTATAATTTCCAGTTATTTGAACTATTAATTAAACTTATATAGGGATGCCAATAGGTAGTGAATTTTAATATATCAATTCATATTCTATTTCTCTTATACCGTGGCGGATCAGATAGAAGATACCCATTTATTTTTTAAAAATTAAAATATATACATATATTTATATAAAAATTACATTTTTATAAGAATATATATATATATATATATATATATATATATATATATATATATATATATAGGAGTCAGTTTGGGTCAGGTTTTATATATAGAAGTTTTGTTGGGTCAAATTATTTTTTTATTTTTAATTTATTTCCAAATTTTGAGTTTATAGAAGTGAATTAGCTTGGTGAATTAATATCTGGAAAATTTTAGCATTTTCAATTTTTTTTTTTTTTTTAGCAATGGAAAGAAGAATCGATTCTGAGTCTTTTGTTCAGAAAAAAAAATACTTACCGCTAGATTATGTCTTGGTGTGCAGCATTTTCATTTTTAAAAAATAGAAAAAGCGCAAATAAATAAATAAGGTGAAAAAATTAATACAACCCTACCCGAACCATCCAAATTATTTCGGGTCAGGTCAGATTTTAATAAATTATTCGAATTTTTTATTTGTAGTTGGTTAAAGAAAAAATTTAACCTAGTTTGATCTTGAACATTACTAATTATTAGTAATAATATTCTCTCTTTGTTTTATTTTAGATGAAATAACAAAACTCTATATTACTATTTAATAATTAGTATAATTCTCGTAATTTTATAATTTTAAAAACGATTTGAGTATTAATAAATTCAAATTTATTAGTTAACTATTAAATTTATAATATGTATGTTAATGAATTCAAATTCAGTACTAATTCTCCAACCCTTTCATGTAGGATTTCCTTTCTTTTAATGATTTTTTTATTATTTATTTTTCAATTTTAATTATATTAAATTGTAAATAAAATATTAATGTATTTCGCATCAAATTATATAATTATTAATTACATAACTATACAATATGCAAAAATCCAACCTATAAAATTTAATAAAAATACTATATATAAAAAAATAAAAAAATAGATATTCCAAAGTGCAATATAGGAGAGATTCCTTTGGTTGTCAATTCTTAAATTCTGGTTCCAGAAACCTTATAAAAATATATATTATTATATGTTGTACTTATAAATACATGTGACACTAATTTATTTCAATTATTGTGATTATTCAAAATTTACGTTTGTAAATCTGTACTGGCACAACCGATTTAATAAAAAAATTAAAAATTGGTTTACAAACCGGACCAAAAAACTTATAAATTGGATATTTTCTATAACGAGAGCGTTGTGCTGCTAGGCGAAGCGGTGGAGTGCTGCACCCTAGACTTTGTTTTTGTCTGAAAATTTTTTAAATTTAATTAATTATAACATTCATTCAGAACATATAACTTGTATTACTCATTTTGATTCGATTCCTATTGAATTATTGACTAATAATTTTTTATTTTCATCGATTTTAAGATTGGCCGAACTTTAAAACATAGTAAAAATAATAAAAATAAAAATATAATATAGGCCGTACAGATTATTTAGTGTCTTTATTCCATTCCACAATGTGGCATTTTCTTAAACAACAGTGATATCTTTTTGGGCTGAGGATTAGCCTGCCTCGTTATGCGAGACATATGGGCCTGGTCGGTGATTATTTTTCAATTTTTTCTGTTATATAATATTTTTAAATATATATAAATAATGGGCAATTCTATTATTGTTATATTATTATATTCATCAATCATAACATTCATTGCATATAATTATAATGCAAAGAAAATCAAATGAGGGAAATTAAAAGCAAAAAGAAAAAAAAAAAAAAAAAAAAAAACAATACATATTTGATGAAGATGAAAAATGATTCCTAATAATGGTGGGCATTATGAAAGATGAAATCAAACTGTGTGTATTTTTTTTTTTTTAAATTTCAGTTATTTTAATTTTTTTAATTTTAATTATGCTTAATTTCAAATTAAATTGAATTGATTTATACTCGTTTCTCATGAAATTTATAAAACAGAAAATAAAATGAATTAGATAATTTATTTAGGATGATTTTGGAACTGAGTTTGAATCTACTTTTAAAAATTGAGTTTTGATTTTTTTTTAATTGTTTAATTATTTTTTTTTAAATTGTGATTTAAAAAATTAAAAAATATAATTTTTTCGAAATCATAATTTTCTAATATTTAAATAAAATAAACTTCAATAAAAATAATTTAGTAAAAATGCAATGTCTAACTATAATATCAAACTTACATTTAGCTTGTTTTAATAAATTTGCAAACATTACTATTTACTAACTCTAAATTCGAACAACATTTCACTCTGATCACAACTCATCCTCCGATATTTCAACATCAATCAGTAAGATCTCTAAAACTCTAATTAGTGTTTACTATGATATTAATATTGAATAATCAGATGATAATTTTAGTACTAACTTTTGTTATATTAATATAAGTTTAATTTTCTGGTTTATAACTATAAAAGGACAAGAAATCATGAATACTCGTACTAATTTCTATTACCAATAGAATAAATTGATAAGAGAGTTTGTTTCTCTCTTTATCGATCAGAGTTCGATTATTAAGATTAACATTCAAGAGGTAATTTCTGAATGTATAAGCCGAGCGTAGGAATACATCTTTAAATTTATCCAAAAATAAAATTTAATCTCAATTAACGTATGAACTGACCTGAAAATACTCCTAATTGACTAAAAAAAATAAAAATTCTTTTAGATACAATTTCTGAATTCATGATTCTACTAAATTTTAGCAATTTGGGCATCAATTTCAGCTTCATTCATGATTCAGGGTCTATATTATTTTAAGTGGACCTCATGTGCCTATACATTAAATTTCAACCCATAATTAATTCAAGTTACAATCATTCTATAAAGATTTTTTTTTTTCCTTGCCCTTTTCCTGTCAAGAAAATAACTTTCTTGCAATTGGGTGATAAGGAAAATATGATCAATTCAAAAGTGGATTTTGATAATTTTACTGAATCAGATTCCTCTTTATCAAAATAGCCTTTTTTATAATTTGATATTTTAATGATAAAGTCAAGCAATCAATAATTAAAACAAAAAGAAGGTGTTATTATATACATGCATAGTAATTATGCGTGGTGATAGGCATGGCCACCGGTCCAGTTCGAACTAGAATCAAACCAGAATTGATTCTATTAAAAATTAGCTCGGATCAAACCGTTGCTAATCGGTTAGAAATCGAGACCGGCCCTATTAGAGAAGGTTTCGGTCCTGGTCTACTTAATTATTAAATCGGAATCGAAACCAGCCCGGAACCGTCTAAGAACCAAACTGAGACCGAATTTAAACCGGATCGATTTAGTGCAAGTCCTTTTTTTGCCCTTTTTCTCTAATAAATTTTTTTGTTATTTTTATTTTTTCAAGTTATAGTTTTTTTTAATGTAAGTTATTAAAAATATTTAATACAAGTTCTTAATATTTTTTTATCATGATATTAGTTGAATCAATTTTTTTTTTTAAATATGTAATAAGAGTAATTTTTTATCCAATTTCTATATCTATTTTGTTATAATATTTCAATATTTCATTATTTATTTGATGTAATAAATTGTATAATTTATTCTTATTAATACAATACCAACATAATAATACAATACCAACATAAAATAACACTTAATTTAATTTGTATTATAATTTTTCACATATAATTAAATTAAATTAAAAAAATATTTAGTACAAAAAAAATATTTTGGCCTGGAATCGGACCGAAATCAGACTGAAACCAAACTAAAACCGTCCGGTTCAAGAACTGAAACCGAACCATGAACCATAATTCAGGTCCCGGTTACATCCCTTCATGAACCAGAACCGCCGGTTCATAAATCGTGGCCATGTCTACATGGTGATCATCTCCAAATCTCTCTCTCTCTCTCTCTCTCTCTATATATATATATATATAATAAAGTTGAGTTCAATTTTTTTATATTATTATATTTTTATAAGTTTTAATTAAAATTTATACAAACGCAGATAAATTTAGTTCATACATAATAAACAACCATATATATTTTTAATATTAATATTCAAAATCATCGAAAATAATATTTAAATTTAATAAAAAAATTAATAATAATAATTTGCATATATTAAAATATTTAAAAAAAACACAAATTAAATAAAAGTCAAGCAGAACCATAATTAATCTTAATTAATTATTGGAGATGGAATAATTAGTGATGTGATTACCCTATCAATTCCAAAACCCATTTTTTTCCACAAGTGATGTAGAAAGGTTTAAACATATACTTCATATTTTGTTTTTTTTTAGTTTTTGTTGTAAATGAATCAAACAAGAAAGTGGCTACGATATTGACATTTTTAAATACATAGTTTTCAAACAACTTGCTTTTTTAATCATACTTTAATTATTGAATAACATATTATAATAATCAGGTATATAACAGTCATAAGTTATATTATAAAATTAAATTCAGTCAACTAGTCTTCTTTGTTTAGCACATGATATTGCAGGCCAATTCAATGCTCACGCAGAAATATATATACATATGGCTATGGCTATTGAAGGTTGATAAAATATAGACAGTTTCTATTTTTTGCTATATGTATTTAAAGACATCACATCACATGATCACATGATTATTTTTACAAACGGAAATGAGGATTCAAATCTCATAGTTTATACCACAAAGTATGTTTCCATAGAGATATATATATATTTTTCCTTATATTAATTCTCAAATTATATTATGATCTCATTTGTAATTGGGTTTCGCAAAAACGCTCTTTAATAAAAAAAAAAATTTATATTATTTTTAAAATTATATTTTTTCAAAAACAGATAAATTGATACTTTTATAAGAAACATGTTTGAAAATGTAAATTATAAAAAATTAATAAAAATCAATCAATTAAATAAAAAAAATAAAAGCGTTTTTTTAATTATTAACAACAATCCCAAGCGCACTCTATATTTAATTAAGATTAAATAATACACTTTTAATTGAATTAAGGGAGTGGGTGTAGGTTTATTTGATTTGATAATTATGGCAGGTTATTAATGGTTAAATGTTTTTTGGTGCTAGCATACCACAAGTATCCCCACGTTTTTTTTTAGATGAGATTAATCCTATTCGAATTATGTGAAATTATAAGAGTAATAAATTTCTTCCTATTGAATTTTTAACGTAGTTGCATTCTCAAGAATCGAATCTGAGATATTGGTTAAATTAGAATAACTCATTTACAAGTTGATCTACGCGCTCAGTGGTTGTTAATGATTAAATATTAGAAACTAATAATTAGCAGTTAAAAAATTACAAGTTAATAATTTTGAAATTTTTGAATTTCAATCTAAACTTTGATAAAAAAAAAATCGATTTTTAACATTTAAATGATAATTTTGAACTGCTACTTCAATCATCATATTTTTTTAAAAACTCCAATAATTTATTGGGTAAAATAGCTATATATATGTATGATTGAGTACAAGTTAGACCAAGATATTAATTATTTCTACAACTAACAAATAATAATAATAATAATAATAAAGTAGGCCATTAGACTAATTATTGGGTTAATTCTAATCTTAATACTTTTTTCTCATTAAAATTATATATATATATATATATATATATATATAATAGAAGGGTAATTAGCGTTATGCATATCCATCCATGCAGTGTTGTAGCTAATGCGTTAAGTATCCGCTTGATTTTAAAAAGAAAAAAAGTCTAAATTGTAAAAAACTTGATTTTATTTTACTGGCAATATCTGAAATGATTAATTGAATGATCATATTTATATTAATCATGGCAATTTCATTATATCAATGCAAGAATTGATGATCATGGTTTTAGATTAACATGGGATCACTGAGATCTTGGGATCAACTAAGTAATTATAATGTTTAATCCTATAGGCTCCCTTTCCATTTTTTTCTTTCCCTTTATTATCTCTCTTTTTCTCATCTTTTTTGTGTTTTAAAGTAATGCTTTTGAATATGATTTTAGACTGTCTCAAAAGCAACTCATCTTTGGATACTTTTAGATTCACAAATTTATAAACTTGGATGATAATTTGATGAACATCAACAATGAGAAGATCAAGCAAGAGCTCCAATTTAAAGGCATGAACACTAGTGTGTTATGTGATTTTTTTTTTTCTATAAAGTTTTTTTTTTTCACAACAAAGCTAAATAGCCATTGAGTAGCACAGTTTAATATAATTTAATGTTAAATGTATATTAAACTTAATAAAATATTTAAATTCGAAGCTTCCTTTTTAATATTCCCTCATTTTAAAATATTTATCGTTTAAAATTTCAGCACAAAGATTAAGAAAATTATTAAATTGTCATAATTTTAAGATAAAATATCAATTTTTTATTTTAATGTGAAAAAAATAATTAATGCAAATATTTAGTAGAGAAATAAAGAAATGGTAAAGTCGGAAAAAAAAAATAAATACTTTCTTAAAATTCTGGAACAACATATATTTTTAAAAAAAATCTCTAAAACGACAAATATTTTAGAACGGATAAAATATTTAAAATAAATAAATAAATAATCAGGTAATGAATACATGTGTCACGCTCCGAATCCGAAGGCACGTGATCGGCACTAGGAAACGGGAAAGCTTAAGGCTTTCGGAATCCGTAGTAAGCTTGACTGCTCAATAAACGACAAAACATCAACATGACAGCTGTAATTGTCACCAATCAAGAACTATGGGCCCACCTGATAAGTAAAACATGATAATACATCACATCAAAGCCACTCAGGTTATCAACTCAATCATACCAACTTTCTCATTAAATTACATCAATGCCTCTTAGAGCATTTATCTCAATAATATTATTAACAATAATCTCATCATCAGGTTCCTGCTCAACAGATCACTACAACTATAGAGAGGAATCACTGATTTCCTCAAAACTTGACATTTAACAAAATAATAATGCGGAGTACTAGAGTTTAATAATATATCACAATATGAAATTAATTACATATCTGAATAATAACATACATTTCACTGCCGAAGGACAAAAGGCAGGAATAACTCAACATAAACTTTTACTTCTCAAGCTCAACATGCAACCTGGAAAAAATTGGTGAACAAGAATGAGCATTCAACTCAATGAATTATATAGTTATCAATATAACGTGTCATTCGAATGCTGAAAATGCTAATGCAACGTGTCACATAAACAATTAATCATATAATCATATATCAGGATGGGAATCAATCCACAAGAATCATACTATCATCAAATACGGGGAGCCGACCCCCACCTTGACTCTCTGTGTCCAACTGATATTACTTTAAAAATCTAATACACAGGGTACCAGCTGTCCCTGGCCGAAACCATGCAGCGACCCGACTAGCAGCAGTGAGCGATGAGCAAGCTCCTAGCCGTCATACACCAGTTCTAGCTCATCCATCATATATCATAATCATGTTCCTAGTGATTCTGTGTCATCCCAATACCATTCAGTATCCACAATAATTATGCAACACATAATTAATAAATCATTCACATACATGTGTCATATAGTGCATAATTATATATATAACATCCAAACAACTAATGAATAAATGTAAATGAAACTTTATTTAAATAAAAGAGAATGGAGCATTATATTAAGCTATATAACTCACAAATCTCCTCAAGCGCGACATCTCGCAACTGGAGAGACACCTGATATATTGATACTGCATAACATAATATATTATCAGATCACTGACCATTAAACTATCTAAATTCATAATAATTTCGCTACGCGGAAATAAGTCATTCTAACATCGAAATAATTATCAGGGATAAATTCCGGACTATCGAACGCACTCATTGGAGAGTCGCCGAAAAAGTCATCGGAAAATATCAACGATGTCGGATAACGGCAAAATTAGTGTCAATATGTTCGTATCGAAGCATAGATACTGAAAATATGTACCACTAATTTTTCTCGTCGGTGGATTGCCGAAAAGATGCGTCGGCATATCCGAAATTACACCGTAATTAGGTAAAAATTCAAATGTTCTCCAAAATTCACAAATGAGATACCGAATCGAAGCTTACGAGAATACGAATCCATCAGTATGAGAATCGTCGAAAACAGATATTGAAAAGTCGACGAAATAATGATCGAAAGTCTACTGGCCGGAGGACGCTTTTCCGGGAGGTGCGGCGCGTGAGGCGGCGGACGGCGACCGGGATAGTGGAGTTGGAAGCGTCTCGGCCTCCTATTCATGGTGGTCTGGCGCGTGCGCTGTTATGGTGACCGGACGGCAGCGAAATAACTAATTTTTTGTTTCTGCCCCCCCCTCTCTCTCTCTCTCTCTCCTTGTCCACCGTTTCTCTCTCTCTCTCTATATTTGTCCCTTTCCTTTTCTGTTTCTTTTTATCTTCTAACATATATAATAATAATAATAATAATAATAATAATAATAATAATAACAATATTAATAATAATCAAAATCTTAAAATTACTTTTAACAATTTAACTTTGTAAATAATTAAATTAATTAATTAATTTTATTTACTAAAATAAATACCCAAATAATAATAACAATAACCATAATAACTTTAAACTATAACATATAATATTTACTTTAATTTTATAATTCAAAATAATAACTAATTAATTTACTTTACAATAATTAATTACCCAAATAATAATAATTGATTTACTAATTAGTTTACTTAAACTTTAATACTAACATTAAAATCAACATTTTCT
>CATKHJ010764316.1:0-12240 GCA_949750685.1 Vernicia montana | reverse complement strand
TGATTCAGACTATGCTGGTAATTTGAACAAACATCGATCAACTACTGGTTATGTGTTTACTCTTGTAAAGGTACCGTTTAGTTGTAAGTCAACCTTACAGTCAACAGTTGCTTTGTCTACTACAGAGGCAGAGTATATGGCAATTACAGAGGTTGTGAATGAGGCAATTTGGCTTCAAGGGTTACTTGGTGAACTAGGAATTGAACAGAAGTGCATCAAAGTACATTGTGATAGTCAGAGTGCTATCCATTTAGCAAAGAACCAAGTTTACCATGCAATAATGAAGCACATTGATGTTCGATATCACTTTGTACGGGAGATTCTGGAAGAAGGTCAAGTACTAATTCAAAAGATCTGGACTACTAAGAATTCTGCTGACATGTTGACAAAAGTTGTAACGGTGGTCAAGTTTCAACATTGTTTGAACTTAATCAAAATTGTTAAAAATTGAAAATTGAGATTTGCAGATACTACTGAAAATTGGATTTGTAAGAGAATGTTTGGGTGGGATTTGGAATTCGCCAAAGGTGGAGATTTGTTGTTTTAGCTTATTAAAAATCCCACATCGGAAATTTGATTGTGGGAGGGGGGGTTCTTTTGGCTATAAAATGGACTCTCCCCTTTTAGTTTTAAGCATCCCAAACAATTAGCCTTCTCCTATTTTTAAGGTTTTAATTGTATTTTTTCTCTTCTCTCTTTTGTAATATTTCTTTGCTATAGTGAAATATTTTTTGGTTGTATCTGAGGACGTAGGTATAATTGGCCGAACCTCGTTAAAATTCTGGTGTTCTTTTTATTGTCTATTTAATAGCTATTATCGGGTATAGTTGTAGTAAATTATTGTGCTATTAAATTATTTGTCTTGGTAAAATTCTGGCTAAGAAAAGACTTGGTACTTAAGAATGTCATTCGTGACCCACCTCTCTTTCCCGAGAATTTACCTTATAGTGATTTATTAGTACAATCGTTCTCACTCTATTCACTTGTGCAATAGTTTCAAGGTGAATTTATTATTATTAATGGAAGTAAAAAAACTGAATTCCACAACAGTTTGAACCTAGATTTATTAATGTCCAATCGAGATATGCATTACAATTAAATTATGCTTCGAGTGCAATTTTACAGATTCGGAAAAGAAGAGTCTCGAAAATCTCATTACGTGCTCTAACTAAAGCAATAATTCGAGTCATTGTTGGAATTACAATTGTGTCTGTCCTTGGAATGCCACTAATAAATAATACTCAACGCTTATCAGAACATATGGGCATACCTACTTTCTTCATTTCATTTATAGCACTTCCTTTTGCCGGAAACTTTCAGACGGCAATGTCAACAATCTTTCCTAGTAGAAAGAAGGAAGAAGCATCTTTAATAATGTTCTCGGAGGTTTGTAATTTTCACGTCTCTCTCTCTCTCTCTCATAGATGTGTATATATTTTTTAAAAAATATGAATTGAATTTTTGTAAAATTTCATTTATGCAGATTTATGGTGCAGTATTCATGAACAACATTCTAGGCCTATTGACCCTTTTAGTGCTCATTTGCGCAAGAGGCTTCTCATGGGATTATTCAGCTGAAGCCTTAGTACTATTGATGGTTAGTACCATAATAGGTCTAATTGGCTATTTGTACACCACCTACCCATGTTGGGCTTGCATCTTGGCATTTGCTTTGTATCCCCTGTCTCTGGTCTTCTTTTATGTAATTCGTTATCTTGTGGGCTGGAAATAGGACTTGGAAAGAAAATAAAAAATATAAGCCCTAGCTAAGTATATTATGTATGATATTTAGTTTGAATGTACCATGTGTTTGTAAAGCATGTCCAATTTTTGGTTGTTTTGTTCAAAATGCCTGTGCATCTGCATGCAGTCTCTTTGAAAAGTTTCATCCTAGCTTTTTCTCTTTATCCCTTATCTCTGGTACTGTTTTATCTAATTCATTATCTTTGGGGTTTGAATAGTGCTCGTCGATAGTATATGTGCTTATGCATAGTTATATACTGTAATTTTTTTAATATTAATCAAATGCCTAACTCATGATAAATGATTCTACTTTTCGAAATTTTTGAAAGTATTAAGAAAATTTAAAATGTCCACAATTAAAATGGAGATGATTGAAGAAGAATTAGTGCAAATATATGGTTATTTAACGGAAAATGATCATTTTATATATATGCATGTCTTGTATACAATTCATCATATAGAATTCACATGAGCCCATGATAAGAAAGAAAAGAAAACTCTCAGTATATCTTTTACATCCAAGGCTAGAATCCTCTTAAATGAGCACATTTCTATACAAGGGCCAACATCTATCTCAACCATCTAGAAATCAATTAATACAACCTCCTGAACTATACTTTAATTAGATGATTATGAGAATTGCATTCTTAATTTGTCATATAATAATTAATCAATTCTCCCACATGCACTTAAAGTCTTAGGCTTAGATCAATGCCATCTCCTCTTGTTTCAACTCTATCATTGTTTAAGCTTATAAAGTTTTTTTCCACCATGCCAATTGGCTCCCTTGGAAGTATGAAACTATAGAAGGGTTTCTTGTGTATGGATCCTCCTTTAGATGATGACCTGCTATGCTGTGAGCTGTAGTCTCCATTGCATTCCTTCATATATCATATATAATTGTACAAATGTGAGTCATGTTATTAGACATTCAAATACAATAAGTTAGACTAACTTATTATTCTCTGTCCATCATTATTGTGGAAATTTTCACCAATTTGATGAGAATTATTGAAGAGAAAGGCTACTTTTATACTTTAAATAGTATAGTGAGTTATATTATTTCAACTCATTATATCAAAAGAAAAGAAAGAAGAAATTAACTTATTGTTATCTTACTTGAAATGGGAAAGGATTAAATTTGGGTCTTTCTTCTTGAGTTGATGGAGGAGTTGTTGGACAGCCAAATAAGAGGAAATTGCCATTTTCTGCTGCTCCAATTTCTGTATTGCAATTTTTTATGTTGACCTCCAAAGAACTACTTACAGGCTTCATCTCTCTGAGAAAAACAGTAATAGAAATATATGGTAATGTAAGCATTATTAGAAAAGCATTACTTATATGCATACACAAATTGGCAAGAATAATTTAATGGGATGCTAAATATATATAGGAAAATGAAATTAGGCCTACCTAGAGATTCTCCCACTGGATTCAAGATTGATTGTACTGTGACTACCACATGAAAATGAAGAGTCTAATCTGTTGATTTGAGGTGAAAATGTAGGAATTTGATACCGGAGAGGAGGAATTGGAGGGATTTCCATAGAGAACGGCCTTGATCTCTTTATACCAACAACCTATATATAGTAACCATATTCAACAATAATTAGAATTTGAGAATTTTCTCTGTATTTTCAGATTTCAATAGTTTCATCACATTAGTAAGAAATTATAAGAAAGCTGATATGAAAGAAATTAATACAATTTAATTATGATGAATTAGATTTATTTACTAGTAGTAAATGGTGCCAAATTCAATAAAATTTTGGACAACAAATTCAGGCTTAAATATAATTAAATGAAATATTTTATTAATAATGTTTTTGGACACTCAAATGCCCAAAAAAAAACCCAGATTAAAATTTTGATTTCCTTCTCCCAATATGCACAAAAAGAAATCAATGAATCCTGGAAGAAAATTGTTGATAAATTTGAATTTTATTTTCTAAACTTGCCTTTTCTTCCTCTGGCCATATAGAAGTACAATGATGATATGATGTTTGGTTTGAAGGGGGCTCTGTACCATGACAAGGTCCAGCAGATGTAGTTGTTGAAGATGAAACAACAGGATATGGAAAAAGATTTTTCTGCAAATTATAAATTACACAAATAATTAAGACCAATATAATTAACTTACAAAATTATACCAATAATAATAGTAATTACAAAATTAAAGCAAAATTTCTTGCTTAATTACCATAGAAGGTGGTGATTGTTGGCTCCTTTGCATCAATCTAGGTGAAGGAAACAGTTGATTATTAGATCCGTTTGATAAATTGGTAGAAAATTGAGGCCCAGGAGCTGAGACATGACCACCAACATCAACACTACTAGCCTCACAAGAATTCCACATTGTGGGTAACAGAGCTTGCTCTGGCAAAAAAATTCCTGATCCAGCAATTTGAACACCACCATTTTTACCTCTTAATGGTGGGTTATTATTATTGTTACTGTTATTATTATTATTAGGACTATTATAAAAATTTGTGATTGGTGGAGTAAAATGGTTAGAATTAGGAGCAAATGAGACAGTTTTAGGTAAAGAATTTGAAGAAGAAATAACAGGGGGTTGTGGCTGATGATGATGGTAGCAACTTGAAATTGAAGAAATTAAAGAGAACCCATCATTCTTGGCTTTATCAAAATCAGTTATCTTTTCTTGTTCTCTCAAAATCTTCTCTAGTTCTGCCACTCCAGGTCCTCTTTTTGGGACTCTCTGTCTTTTGGGCTTCTTTGAATAAAAACAATCACCACCACCACCACTACTAAGGCTGTTATTGCTGCACATTTCTGTAAAATTAAAAATTGAGAAATGGGTATTTTGTTTCTTTGCTGTGTCTGTCTTTCCTGTGACAAAAACCATTAAAAGACGATGAAATCTTTCATGTGTTTAATTTAAATAGTGAAATGAAGCAAACCCAATTGAGAGGAGAATTTATTGACAATAATAAATGAAAAATTAAATAAAGATTTAACAAAAAAATCCGCATATATTTCAAGATCCACAAATCTAAAACAAGTAACAAAAATCAATTCAAAAAAGCGAGATATAAGGTAAGGAAATCTCAAAGGATGTGGAGTTGAAAGCGGCTACCTATGCGTTAATGATCAAGTGGAACCAAAGAAAGTCTCTACGCCATGTTTTCAGCTCTAAAAAGATCTTATTAGAGAGCTAGAGAGAGAGAGATAAAACAGAGATTTGTTTAAGTTTGTCCGAGAACAAAATCATTTTTGTGGATGTTTTCAAACTCACGGAAATCCAAGCAATTCTTCAGAATCTTCTAATTTCTCTATTTTCTCGTTCAAGTTCTTTTTCTCTCACTTTCTCTCTCTTTCTCTTCACCTTAATAAAACATAATTATATATAATTACTGAACCAGTTATTATAAATTTATAATATGAACTGTATCACATGACTGCATCTTATATGTACTATTAATGCAATGTGTCTAAAGATCTCTGAAAATCTTTGCCATATTTATAACCAGTTTTTGTACTTTTCTATACCACTTTTGCATGGGAGTTCTATCTCATATTGCATGTAATTTTTAAGGGTTTTAACTTGTGGAGTGTGGACCCTTTGTAAAAAGGAAACATATTATTGGTAGATTTTTCTAAAATTGAACTCACCACTATCAATTAATGATTTTTTTTTTTATTATTGTTTTAATGTGTTCATATAAAAAAAAATTGATTTCAGAATTAATCATGTTTAGTGAAAGCCTTCAATAAGCTTTATTTTTTTTAGACATTGTGTATGCATACTTGGCACTTTAGATCACAAATTTACCACATATTTTCACAAATGTTTCAATCATCATAGCTCTAATTAACCACTCTAAGTGATGTTATATATATATAATATATATACTATACTTTTAATATTTTTACAAATATACAAAAATACTCATTTGGTATGTGCTATATATATTGCTTCTTATACTGATAAGCAGCAATTGAATATGCCTAGATACTATATTGAATTAAAGGAAGTAAATGGAATACTTGAATATACCATTGATATGTAAAAATCTATACAAGCAAAGTTCATCTGATGAAGCAATCTCCAGGCTGGAAAACCTTAATAATATGCATCTTTTATACTAATTATAAACAATCTATAATTTATGAGTTACTTGCCATGGAAATGAGCCAACGAATTCAAATAATAAATTTGAAGTCTATTTCATTAATATTAGCCCCACAAGATTACATTTCTTTATATATATTAATTTAGCAATTATGGGGATTTTGCATTTGTTTTGGTAGTAATAGAGTAATTAGGGTAAGTTAGTAGGTTAAAAATCACATGGGGTTAGAAGATTACAATTTTGTCTTATCATGAAGATTGAAGAGGATCCTAACAGCATCATCAAACCCTTTAATTGATCTTAGCTGCAGACAGACCAAATTGTCAGTTAAGGCTTAAGATATCTAAAAATAGGTTTTCTTTTTTACAAATGATGAAACCATTTTTGAGGAAATTGATAATGGAGTTCTTCACAGTTGGGTCTTATGAGAAACTGCATTCATGTCCTGATCAAATTTCTTCTACAAGTTAAGGAGCAAAAGAAAAAAAAAATTTGTCACTTTCATATTCTAAAAATATGAGAACTTGTTTGTGAATTATGACCAATTCTTGGCAAAAAAAAAAAAATTGTGACCAATTCAAGAAAATTTCAGATTTCAATTCTAGCCAATTCAATAATATTGGACATGAAATTTAATTAGAACTTCTTTTTTAATTTGAATTTTCAGCTTTTTTTTTTTTTTTTTTTTTTGAAAATTATGGGAAAACACCAGTAATTTGTTTCTAACTGAAATAAAATAAAATAAAATAAATGGCTAAAGATCAATTGCTTCAACTAAGTTTATAATTATTGCCTGAGGTATTAAATAATATTATTATTATATTAAACGCTACTTTCACGTATCATATTAAATCCATCTTTTAATTCAGTTAAAAGAAAACTCATCTTCTAATTCTATTAAAAATAGATTATTCATTTTTTTTTTTTTTGGCAATATATATATACACACATAAACAGAAAAAAGACACATAAATTATTCATTTTTAAACTAAGGGATTCACAATTCACTATTTTCAATTGATAATTAATTAGCTAAAATTGAGAATTCATTTCCTTTTTTCTCTTTTTATTAACAATCAACATTCAGAAAGTAGTTCTTAAATACATAATTCAAATGTAGGGTACATTCTTAGACTCACCTGCAAAGGAAATTTAATCTCAATTACCACTTAAATTGATCTAAAGAATATATCTGACTGATACCTACTAAACATGTTAATTAGGAGACATACCAAGCCAATAGTAATTGAGCATTAATTACACATATTTTATCATCATTATAAAGTATGGGCTGTTTTCCAACTTATTAGACATAAACAAAATTGACATATTTATAAAATTAATTATTTGAAAATTAATAATTATAATTATATTAACTTAAAATTATGTTAATAATTATGTCATGACTCTATGAGCAGTGTAATTATTTTATCAATATATTTTTAAAATTAAAATATGAAATTTTGAAGAAAATATTAAAATGTCATTTTTATTTATTAATTTAAGAACTATCCAATTATTAGATCTATACAAGGTTTTCTATTATTAATTTATAAATAATTGATAATCTATTTTTTTTATTATATACTTTTATATTTAAGCAATTTTCTTTTATGTTGTTTAAAAAATTAGTAAATATATTTAAAAATTTTCAAAATATAGTTTTTACTATAATTTATTAAAATTGCTATAATTTAATTAAACATTCAATTTAATTAGAACTTATAGTAAAAAAAAATCATTTGCTATTCACAAAATAGTATAATTTTTTTATACGGACATCAATTAATACATAAATTATACAAGATCCAAAAAATAATACATTAAAATGCTTAAATTACTAACTATATATGTCTTAAAAAAAAAAGGAAACAAATAAACTATTCATTAAGCCTAGAAAAAATGGCGCTAATAACTTTTTTTTTTTTTAATAAAGGCTAGTAGGCTACAGTGTCAAATGTGGGCCTACAGTACACAAAAACTCTAATAAAATTGCGTTTTCGCGTTCCATAAATTTTCGTTGATTGAAAATACATAGAAATTTACTCGAAATGTTTCAGGCACGTTTTTTTAATTTAAAAAAATTAAAAATTCATTTATATAAACGAAATTCATTTCTAAATTGAAAAAAAAAAAAGTTAGCTTATTCAAATTAACTATTAAATAAAAATATTCGCTCCTCACTTCATTTTTCATTATTATTATTATTATTATTATTAAATTATTTTTTTTATATATATAAATTAATATTTATAAATATACTTTTATATTTTTTATATTTATGTATTTCTCCTCACATTTCATATTCTATATTTTTAGAAATTACAGTTTTTACGTTTTCTGATTTTGGTTTTGTGCAAGTAAGGTGTGGGTGTCACCCATACCTTCAAGTGGTGGACCTTTGGATTGAGTTTAGGGGCCCTGGCCCCCAATTTTAATTTTTTTTTTAATTATATATATATATATATTTAAAAAAATTATATTTGGCCCCCTAATTTTTTTATTCATAAAAATTTTACAATTAAATCTTAAAAAAAAAAGAACATTTTGAATATTTTTACCAACTAAATTTAAAGATACTAAATTTTATAATTATAGATGATTATAAGATTTTATAAAAATGTTATCAAATAATTTCCATAAACAATTTAAATGATTATAGATGATCATAAAATTTAAAGATAATGTAATTTAGTATAAAAATAATAGTTAAAAATTAGTATAAGGATGTAATTTAGTTGATTTTTTTTTTTATACTTTGTTATTAATTCTTTTAAAAAAAATTATATTCCAATTGCTCATATTTAATTTAGATCACTAATTTTATCTTTTATGAATTTTAGAAAAATTTTATCCACAAGACTTTACGAAATATTTAATGTTACAATTGAAAATTCAATTAGAACATTTTTCTCATTTACGACAACTTTCATATTTTTAAACAAATATAACTAAATTAGATATTCATATGGGATTACACAAGCAAATCTCATACTTAAAATATTTGGGCTTAAAACATATAGTATTCAAATGGTTCAATAAAACTCTAACTTTATTGGTTCAAGAATTAAGTTAGATTTAAATTAATTACATTGAAATCTCAACTTAAATTTTAATCTAGTTTCATATATACTTGCACCTCTTTGTTTTTACTAATTTAAGTATTAAGTTGGATTTAAAAATATTAAATATATTGGTGATGAAAATTGTTATTAATTCATGAATACCCATAAGAATACTAATGTCTAAAAATTTATTTGATTTGTAAATACAATTGATCATACAATTAAAAAAAAATTATAATAAAGAGAATTAAATTATAGTTAAATAATTATAAGTTGCATATTAGTATAATTAATGATTATAATTTAAAATAATTTTTAAGATTCTATCATTACATAAGCTACTAGTAAATTTGATAGTAAATTACAAGATACAAATTTTTTTTTATTATATGATCAAAAGCTTATATGTTTTGTATGCCAAGTATCATTAAATTTGACTTAATTATTAAAATATTTAAAAATAGATATTAAACTTGAATTGTCTCAAAATTTTAAACGCTAATTTAATTAAATATATAATAAAGATTATATAAGATACATTAAGATTAGTATAATTTATTAAAACTCACGATTGAATAAAATATATATTAAAATAAAGTAAAAATATATGTAAATAAAATATTAAAAATTGTGAGTAAATATCATATTTAAACATAATTCACAGTAAGTGTTTAAATAATATGAACAATAGAATTCTCCTTCTTTAATTTTAAAATATTAATAATTAGTATATTTATTAAAATTTCAAGTAATTAATATAAATTAAATTAAATAATAAAAATTATTAGTATACATATGTGAAAAAAAATAAAGACATATAATAAATTTAGAATGTGATGAAAAAATAATTAAATTGACAAGACAATAATATTAAAGATTAAATACTTAATTTGGGGTAGAATTAACAAGAGAATGTACTTGGCTTGTGGAGTGTCTTATATATTTGTAGAGTTGGGTTGTGGGTTCAATCATTGGCAAATGTATCATATTTAAATTTTTTTTAGGCATGAAAATGATGTGAAAATTTTGAAAATGTGCTTTCCATAGACTACAAATCTGCCAAGTATTCATCATGCAATACCCTTTAATTTTCTAATACCCTGTGAGACAAAACAAGAAACCAAATTCTTAAGAGTAGTGGTTATATATTGCTTCCAACATTGGTGATGCAGCATAGTTGGAAATAGTCATAAAACAAAATAAATGTGTATTTTTATTTTACTAAAAAAAAAAAATTTGTTTGTACTGAATTAATATGGCTCAAAATTTACAGCCCAGCCCATTTACATTGGCTCATGTCTAATTAATTTGCTGGTGAAGTGGTGAAGTGGGTAGTTAATGAGTTGAGGAAAGTGTGGATAAATGATTGAGAAATTTAAGGAAACTGCACAGCGCTGATAATAACGAGCAAATTAATGGGAAGTAGAAAGTTATATCTGATACTGTAAAAGGGAACTGAAAAGGAAAAGAAGGAGACAACCAATCAGCAAAAAAAGACTACTCAAATTACAGCAAATTCAATTCAAGTCATTTCAATTCTCAAGCAATCAATTTCATTTTCCAGCAATTTTATTATTTTTTTTGTTCAAACACTTTAATTTCCAAGTCTTTATTATTATTGCAATTTCAACTCATATCTACTGTGAATATTTCCATTTCCTGCCTCATGCAAATTCAATTAATACAATTCAGTTTCAATTTCTTTTTCAATTCCATTGTTAATATTCTTCAACACATTTAATTTTCCAAACTTTAATTTCTAACATACTATTGCATTTAATTCACTGACATTCTTGAAATTCAAGCAAATTGTGATAAAGGCGCTTGGAGATCCACAATCAATCTGATTTTAGAAGTCATTAAAGGCGTAATTTCTCAACGGTTCGTGTACTTTACACACGTGGCACGCTCGCAATAAAAAAATTCACCAACAAAAACATAACAAGTAACATGATATAATGATAACTTTTAATTACTTGAAGAGTAGATTTTCTTTAATTTTTTCAATTACTAAAATTTTAAATTGATGATCTGAAAAAAAAAAACAAAACAAAACAGATTTATGGGTAAATCCGGAATATTAATTCTTTGAACTTCTTTAATTCTTGCTGAAAAAGAAAACAGAAAAAGAAATCCTTACTGGGTCAGGTCACACCAGCTTAATTAATTATTTTACTACTCTTTTCCACAATGTGGGCCTTGTTTTGCCTCTTTTCCGCACCCAGGCCTTAGGCAAAGTGAGACCTATTCTACTTAGTATTTGTTTTTATTTTTTTCGTATTTATGTTGATCATGATTTATATTTGATTACAAGCTTTTATAATTGACCCTATGCTAAGCTTGTAACATTCTTTTAAGAGTAAACTCACAGGGAATGAAATAATAAAGTGATTAATATACCTATTTATTTTTAAATTTAATTTTTTTTAAAAATTAATATGATATCAGAACAAATTTGTGTTGGATATCCAGTTACAATCGTTGTATTTCAATAGGAGAATTGAATTTGCTTTTTAGTTTCCCGTGCTGAATGTCCAGTTCCATCTGTCCTATGTCTAGCCCAAGTGACAATTATCACTTGAAAGAAGAGTGTTAAAAGTAATCTCACATTAGAATGAAATAATAAAATAGTTAATATATGGTGATAATTTATCATTTAAATTGCTAGTTTTAGTCAATGTTGTTAAAACCGGACTGAAAATTGAACTGGTTTTCTTTTCGGTTCACGGTCCTATCGGTTCGACCAGTCGGTCCGACCGGTCCAATTTAATTTTTCTGCCATTTTCTCTTTTTTTTTTTTAAATTTTTTTAGTTCAAAACGGTATCGTTTTGAAAAATTTCTGTTCGACCGGTCACCGATTTTTCATATTTTTTTTCAGTTCGAACCAATTTTTTCCAATTCATTATTTATTTAATTTTTTATGATTTAAGAATCGGATCAGTGACCGATTTTCAGTTTAACCGGTCCGACTGATCAGTTCGATCTAATTTTAATAACACTAATTTTAGTCATTTTAATTATAATTGGCTTAATATCGAGTGTCCTCCAATTACACTTAAGAATGAGTGTTAAAGCCATACATTGAAAGTGAAAGAAAAATATTCAATGCATATATGTGGTGAGGACAAACTATTCAAATAGCTAGTTATAGTGATTTTGATAATTGCTCTACACTCTGATGATAATTAGAAATGGCTAAACATATGTTTCTGTTTGTCCATGAATTTTGTTCCATTACATCATTATAGGGATGTGGCAGTGATATATCATATAACAATAAGTGAAAAAATAATAATAAAAAAAACACATCCATAAATCAACAATATACATATATATA